>JAODAL010062996.1:0-19460 GCA_025379985.1 Phyllomedusa bahiana
ATCGCTGGAACATGTGGGAGGTGGAATTCCAGTGTTTGCCATGTCAACAATGAGACGGTTGACAGAGAGACCAAGCTGACGCTGTAACGCAGCCAGCCGGGACGAAGCAGGGTGCGAAGGCCGAAGTGTGAGCTCAGACCTCGAGCCTTCTTCAGCAGGCAGTCCAGACCCAGGTATCGCTTTAGAAATTTCTGGACAACGAGGTTCATGACATCTGCCAGGCAAGGGATGTGCTCCAGCCTACCGATCTTAAGGGCGGCCAGGAAATTTTTCGACCGTTACCCCGCCACACCACCTTGCCTGGCACAAGGTTCTTGTCACCCAGCCAGCGCTCGGTCTCGTTGCGAAGAGCCGTCCACTGCTCCTGACCTGTGTGTTGACAGTCTCCAAGACAGATTAATTTCAGCACGGCCTGGTTTCTATGGACACGTGATGCTACCAGTGGACCTTGGGGGAAAGAACCCTGCACCATCCCTGCGGTTTTGAAGAGCATGCGCCTAGCATGAGAGCCACCGTCACCATCAGAGACATCCACCCAGCTTACCCAGTGAGCTGTCACAGAGATATAGCAGCCTTGGCCGTGCTTACTAGTCCATGTGGTCAGATGGACTTTGCCGGAAACAGATGCAGACAACGCACTTGAGATTTTAGATGACACCTGGCTAGCCAGGGCAGGGAACGCTTTTCTGGAAAAGAAATGCCTGTTCTGCCTCTGGTATTGGGGGCAGGCAAGGGCCATGACGTGGCAGAACCCATCTGTGTCCACCAGACGGAAAGGTAACATTTCCAAGGCCAAAAGCCTGGCAATGCCAACATTCAGGCTTTTGGCTTTGCGATGGTTTGGGTTAAAGTGTTTCTTCTGCTCCCAAACCTGGTAGACAGAAGTCTGGCTGCTAGACTGGCCGCTGTACAGCGTGCAGGTCAAACTGGTGGTAGGATGGGTCTCTGGTGGTGGTGGTGGTTCTTGCGCGATGGTGGAGGCTGAAACAGAGGCTGATCCTTGCTCATGACGCTGAGAGACATGGATAGCTAAGGAACGCTTGGTCTTGGAAGTGGCGGAGGAGGAAGAGGCGGAGACAGAGGGTGTGACAGTGGTTGGAAGCCCGGGACCAGTGTGACCTTTTTTCACCAAGTGTTCCCTCCATTTCAACTGATACATTTGCTGCATGTGACTAGACATGTTGATGGTGGTTAAACACCTAAGATTCTTCCCTCTACTGATGCGTTTACGGCAAAGGCGGCATATGACATCGCTGGGTGAATCAGAGGCTTGATCGAAAAAGGCCCAGGTTTGAGAGGTCCTGGACCTTTACGAAGGCGATAAGTGAATAATCTCAGCGGACTTGTACGACCGCCCTCTCCCTTCTTGAGGCAGGACCCGTATTGACACTACCCCATCGTCTTCCTCCTCGTCCAGTGATGAAGCGCTTGCAAGCAAATTCTGCTGAAAAGACCACGTTGGATCCGCAATGTTATCATCATCATCATCATCATCAACACAGGTGACTTCCTGTGAAGTTCTTCCTTCAGTCCCTGAGATTTACAACTGCCCAGTAGGACTAGCAATTTTCAACAAACTAGTGTACAAATGCACGATTAGCGCCAAACTGAGACGCACAGAGTGAAAAAGTAGTATTAAAAAGTTATATGGATTACATATGGCGGTTTTTGGGCCACCATTTGACAACAGGCCCGGCAGTTACTATGAAATAATGTGTAAAACAATTTGCGGAAAAACTGAGCTCTCTACCCAACCAGACGCACGGACTGCAATAAGAGATTTAAATGTTATATGGATTAATATGGCGGCCTTAAACACCCTGACTACAGGCGCAATTTACTATAAAATATGTATAACACAATTTGCGTACAACTGAGCTCTCTGTGCCAACATGATACACGGACTGCAACAGGAGTATTTAAATGTTATATGGATTAATATGGCGACCTTCTCACCCCTGACTACAAGCGCAATTTACTATAAAATATGTATAACACAATTTGCGTACAACTGAGCTCTCTGCGTCAACCAAACGCATGGACTGTAATAGGAGTATTTACAGTCATGGCCAAAAGTTTTGAGAATGACACAAATATAATATTTTCACATGATCTGTTGCCCTCTGGTTTTTATGTGTGTTTGACAGATGTTTTTATCACATACAGTGAAATACAACTGGCAATATATCTTTGATTAAAAAGCTTTATTGGGGACAGTTAGGCTATGTCTACACTGCACAGAAAAACGTCAGTTTTTTTCAGGTTTTTCGTTTTCTAAAAATACGCTGGAATAAGACTGTAATCATCTCCCATAGACCTTAGCTTGTAAAACTCGGTCCTGCTGTCTAACACTGGCTTCTTATTCTGTCGTTTTTTTCTCTGAGTAGTATTTTGAAAATGCTCTAAAAAACGCCTGGAACCAGGGCAGAAAAATTTACATACGGAGCTATGGAACAAGCGCTGGACCGTCTTTTGGCGCAGTTTTCGCGTCGTTTTTTGCGCGATTTTTCAATGAAAACCCTCCTGGAGGGGACCCAATGTCCCCCTATAATGGGTGGTTAATAAAGGTTATATTTATCAAATATGCGATACAAGTGTCTGATGTATCCTTTTTTGTACCTTTTGTAATAATAAAATTGATCATGCTTTGGTCGCTATCGATTTTTACGCAATTCATATTTTTTTCGCCTAAAAATACGTTATTTTTACAGATTTTTGCGCGTCAGAATCTTGGTTTTTTACAGATTTTGATGCTAAAAACTCCTTTCTAAACATATTTTGGCGCTATTAAAGTTATCCTTGACTACTGATGGATTGAAAATACATTCTTTCTAAGGATTTTGGCCGCCCAGAATACGTTTTTTAGTTTTTTTGCACTAACAATAATTTTTTTTACAGATTTTGGCGTAATAACGCTGTCGCGCGCTTACGCCAATATATGTTTTTTTTTTTACGGGATTTTGGCGCAAGGGAATAGTTTTTTTACGTTTTTGGGCACTAAAATTATTTTTTTACAGTCTTTTGGCGCCATCTATCGTCATCTCGCCTCTGACGGCAAAAAATACGTTTTTTTCGGATTTTGGCGCAAAAATAAGTTTTTTTACGTTTTTTGACACTAAAAATAATTTTTTTAAACGATTTTGCCGCTAATAACGTTAATCATCGCTGTCTGGACGCCAAAAAATACAAGTTTTTTTTACGCATTTTTGAGCGGCAAAAATCCGTTTTTTACGTTTTTTTGAAATAAATAAATTTTTTTTTTACAGATTTTGCAGACTAATATATCTTTATCTCTTTCTGAGCCAAAAATACGTTTTTACGGGATTTGCCGCCAGAATCCGTTTTTTTTTACGTTTTTTGGCACTAAAATAATTTTTTTTACAGATTTAGCGCCAATAACGTTATCTCGCCTCTGACGCTAAAATACGTTTTTTTACGGATTATGGCGCAAAAAATACGTTTTTTTAAGTTTTTTGACCACTAAATAATTTTTTTTACAGTATTTTGGCGCTACTAACGTATATACTCGCTTCCTGACGGCAAACAATACGTTTTTTACGGATTTTGGCGCAAAGAATCATTTTTTATGGCCTTTTCTGGGGCAAAATACGTATCTTTAACCCCAAAAGGTATTTTTTTATTGGCACTAATAAAGTGAAATCTAGCTTTTGACGCAAATAAAGTAAAATTTTATACGGCTTTCTGGGCGCCATAATCCGATTTTTGACAGGGCTTTTGGCGGGGGCTTAGTTCAAATATCCTTTAAAATTTTGCCGCCTAATAAACTGATCTCGCTTTGACACTAAAAATATTTTTTTTTTAACGTATTTGGCGCAATAATGCATTTTTTTGGGAGTTTGGCGCTAAAATCCTTTTATGTACAGGATTTTGTGCTTGAAATACGTTATCTTGCTGTATGGAAAGATAATGTGGGTTTTTGTGGATTTTGGTTGCAAAATCTGGGCAAAAATTTTAATAAAGCTTGTAGGCACGCAAGCAGCAGAACTCAAAGGAAATTGTACTACAATGGCTAAGTGGATCTAATGGAAGTGACTACTCTTAACATGTTAACTCCACTGTTGGTGTAGCTTACATCCAATAGCTTAATTTGTGCATACAATTATAAAGCAGAGCACAGACGCTCCAAAAAAAAACGCTTCAAAAAACGCACCAAAAAACGAAAAACGCACAAAAAACGGACGTTTTTTTTCAGCTGCTTTTGACTGGCTGTGGACGAAGAAACTCAGTTTCTGAACGTTTTTTAGTAAATTCGTTTTCAGGTCATTTTTGTTACAATGCAGTGTAGCACATAGCCTTTTAGAAATGAGTTAATGCTGGATGTCAATATTGGGCGTGTGACCTTCTTCTGTCTGGACCTCCTGCATTCTCCAGCCTGCTCGCAATCAATTCTGGACCAAATCCATGGAATGATAGAGTTCCATTCTTGCTTTTCACACTATGTTGAATTTTGTCACAATTTGTTGGTTTTTGTTTGTCAAACCGTATCTTTGATGAGTGACCACAAGTTCTCAATGGATTAAGATTGGGGAGTTTCCAGGTCATGGGACCCAAGAAATCTCTTTGTTTTGTTCCCTGAGCCATTTAGTTATCAATAGAGATGGTGCGAATCGATTCTAACGAAGTGGAATTCGTTTAGAAATTTCAGGAAAAACTTCGGTTGGAACGAATGTCGAACTTTGGGGTACTTGCTCGAGTGAACGAAGTCGGCATTTTGATTGATAAATTGCCTGCGGAGCACATGGAGCTTACATGGGGCAAAGAATCTGGGAGGAAGAAGGGCATAGACTGCATGTCATGTGCAGAGGATGAGCCCAACAGAGACCGGCGGGCTTCTGTGGACGTTTCACCGACACTTATAAGTAGGGCGGGGACGCGGGAGCTCAACACATCTCTCACTGTGCTCATCAGGGAAGGTGCTGCCGCGGCCTGCTAGCTCTTATGAAGAATAAACAAAAACTTGATTTTTATATTGCAATTTCTGTGGGGAGTTCAGATTGTCTCTGAGACTGTTTCTTAATGTTCTATTTCTAATTCTTTGGGGTTTTGGATCTGAAATCCAGTGTGCATCCACTGCAGCAGCTCATATACTATTCAATATACAAGTGGGATCTAGCCAGTTCTGTTGTATTCAATAAAGAAAAGCGTTTTTACAATACAAATACCATGTCATTTTTGGCTGCTCAATTCTATTGCGCAATTACATCAGGGTGTGAATTAAGCGTTGTTTCTGAGTGTGTGCTGACCCACGAATGAAACCGTTCTTTCTTTTTCAACGCCAAAATTATAAATTTTTCCTGTCCTAGAACCTAATTCATCAAGCAAAGGTTAATTACAACTGTATCTCTTGTTGTGTGGCGTAGATAACAAGCAAATTGTAAACACAGCTACACTAAGCATACTAGTTTGTGTGGCTCAATTCTTTGGAGCAATTTTACACTCCAGGGTTAATTAAGCGTTTGTTTTGCTGGATGTGCTTGACCCCAAGGAAATGACCGTCTTTATTTTTCAACGCCAAAATATATAAATTATTTTCTGAGGCATAATTCACAAGCAAAGGTTAATTACAACTGTATCTACTTGTTGTGTGGCTTTGAAATCACGCAATTTGTAACACGCTACAAATGCTACTATTTTGTTTGGGGGCTCAAATCTTTGGCGCAATTTAACATCCCAGGGTGTTAATTAAGGAGTTGTTTTGCTGTGTGCTGACCCAAAGAAAACCGTCTTTTCAATGCTAAAATATCTAAATATTTTCCTGTAGCACTAAATTCCCAAGCATAGCGTTAATTACTATCTGTATTCTTGTTGTTGTGGCGTCTAGAAAAACACGCAATTGTAACACGCTATCAAGCTCCTAGTTTGTGGGGCTCAAGTCTTGGCGCCATTTTTCATCCAGGGGTTAAGTAAGCGTTGTTTTGCTCCGTGTGCTGACAAATAGTATACGTCTTTTTCAACGCCAAAATATATAAATTTATTCCTGTAGCCTATATTCTCACAAGCAGAAGGTTAATTACATAGGTATTCTTGTTGTGTGGGCGTAGAAAACAGCATTTGTAAACACGCTTCAAAGCTACTAGTTTTGTACGGCTCAAATCTTTGGCGCAATTTCCATCAGGGGTTTATTAAGAGTTGTTTTGCTGGTGTGGCTGGCTCAAAAATTAAAACCATCTTTTTCAATTGCCAAAATTTATACAATTTTTCATGTAGCCTATTTTCACAAGCAAAGGTATTTTACAACTGTATCTTTGTTGTGTGGCGTAGAAAACAGCTAATTGTAACAACGCTACAAAGATAATAGTTTGTGTGGGACAATTCTTTGGCGGCAATTTACATCCAGGGGTTAATTAAGAGTCTGTTTTGCTGGTGTGTTGGACAAAAAGATAAAACCGTTCTTTTCGTTCAAAGCCAAAATATATAAAATTTTTCCTGTTAGCCTAATTACAAGCAAAGGTTAATTACAACTGTATCTTTGTTGTGTGGCGTAGAAAACACAGCAATTATAAACACGCTACAAAGCTACTAGTTTGTGGAGTTCAATACTTTGAGCGCAATTTGACATTTAGGGGTTAATTAAGAGATGATTTGCTGGTTGTGCTGACAAAAATATTACGTCTTTTTTTCAACGCCAAAATATATAATTTTTCATGTTGCCTACATTCACAAGGCAAGGCTTAATTACAACTGTATCTCTGGTTGTGTGGCGTAGTAAACACGCAATTGTAACACGTAAAAGCTACTAGTTTGTGCGTGTATCAATTCTTTTGGCGCCAATTTACATCTAGGGGTTAATTATAGCGTTGTTTTGCTGGTGTGATGACCCCAGAACACCGTCTTTTCAACGCCAAAATATATAAATTTTTCCTGTAGCCTAATTCACATGCAAAGGTTATACAAACGCTATCTCTTGTTGTGTGGCGGTAGAAAACACGCAATTGTAACACTGCTTACAAAGCTACTAGTTGTGGGGCTCAACTCTTTGGCGCAATTTACATCCAGGGGTTAATAAGCGTTGTTTTGATGGGTGTGACAAAAATAAAACCGTCGTTTCAAGCGCCAAATTATATAACATCTTTTCTGTTGCTTAAGATCACACAGCTAAGGTTAATTCAAACTGTATCTCTTGTGTGGCGTAGAAAAACAACGGCAATAGTACTCCTCGCTATACAAAGCAAACTAGTTTGTGCAGCTCAATTTCTTTGGAGCAATTTAAGCAAGGGGTTATTTATAGCGCTTGTCTATGCTGGTTGTTCTATAGTGAAAATAAACCGTCTTTTTCTACGCCAAAAATATTATACATTTTTCCTGTAGATAATTCATGTCCTCGAAGGTTAAATTACATTTAGTAAAACACACAGTGTTTAAAGACACATACTAGTAAATTTTTCCTGGCCATTTGTGGAGGCCAATTTATATCCAAGGGATTACCCAGCTTGTTACTGGGTTAATTTGGAGTCAAAAAAAGGATGTATATTTTCTATACAGATATCATCATCAAAAACTGTGTCTGTACATTTTAGAAACAAACAGTTATGTCAGGACTCGAAGTGGTGCTGATCATGCACCTGCGAGTGGCACCAGTGGCACAACATTCCTGGACAGGCCCAGGTCGCAGCACAGCAACGGGACCGTCGAAGCAGCGGGTCACTCGGTGAGGGCCTACAACTGCCGACTGTCATCTAGCGGCCATTGTGTTGTTCAGCAACACAAGGGTTCTTGAGATAGGTTGACTAGGTCATCCTCTTCCGCCCAGATGACTTCTGACAACCCCAGCCAAGATTTTGGTGGGAACTCAGACAGACAACAATTAGTTGGCTTGGCCAGGGAAAGCGGTCAGCGGCCCTCACCTCTGTCCTCAGCCCGACTCTGTCCCCTCGAGTTTCCTCAGCCAGAGATCTACTATGTGGTTGGACTCAGCGACACTATAATAGGAGGATGAACAATTTGAGGAAGGCAGGTCAGCAGCTACTTGGCAGAGAAGATAGAAATGGGAGCCATATCGGCTGCTTCTGGCAGTAGGCGGCAAGTTATAGCATGTCGGCTGTGGCATGGCGATGTGTATGTTCGTGAGAGGGTTAGCTTGGCATACCAAGGAGCCGGTGATGAGGACAGCAGTGACGATGAAACACAATATGATGAAGATGCAGCCGACTGCAACTTGGGAGCGGGTGAGGCACAGGCGCCTTTCATTAATGTCAGGAGAAAGAGGGTGTCAAGCTTGCGCATCAGCAGCAGCGCATCCGCAAGTGGTTCATGTGGCCGTGAGTCAGCAGGATAGCTGCCAGTGTGACGTCGTGGAGCCAGCGCACGGGGGGTAAAAAACCCGCTTCGCAGGTCCAAGAAAAGTGCAGCCACACGGGGGTATCAGCGACGGAGCGGCTGCAGTAGTCACTCAGAGCGGAGCGTTGGCGGTTTAAAATCCGATACTCGGCTGTGGTGGTGGCAATTCCTTTGCTAAAGACACCGGAGGAGCCGAATTTGGGTATATGTAGAATCTGTGGGCAGAAGTGAAAGCGTGGCCAGGGAGATAACGTTGGCACATGGCCCTGCGTCAACATTTGCAGTGTCACATCACGGTGGCGCTGGGAGTAAACGTCGGCTAAGATGTGGTGGTCATCCTGCCGCCGCAGACAACAGCAGCAGCAGCAGCCGCAGTGGCATGCAGACATTGCAGTCCAGTCAAGGCTCCACCACCTCTGCAGATGGGAAGCTGTTTCTCTTTGACCTCATCTCCGGTCCAGATGCTCCTCGCTTATCATGGCGGCAGCCACGTGTTCAGCGAGGCGATTGCAAAAGACAAACAGTCTGGTCCCAACCATCCTAAGGTGCAGCAGATGACGTTGCTCTTGTCCAAGTTGTTGGTACTGCAGTCCTCCCTTTCCAAAATGGTGGACTCTCTGCACCGTTCAGAGAACTAATGGCTATTGTGCGAGCGAGATGGAGAGTTTCCAAGCGTAATTTCTTTTCAAAAAGCAGTACCAGAGAGCACTTAATTAAATCTGTTAGAAAAGATGGGGGTTAGTATTTGAGTTGTCGGTATTTGTGCCAAGGTGCCAGGAGCAGCGGCATTCTGGAGCTGGTAACTACGGTGCACCAAGGCAGTACATGTCCTTTATCGGCCCATGGGTGAATGTGTTCCAGCCCAGGCAAACAACGACTTGGACTGGAGGACGCCGCTTTCTCCTCCACGTTGTCAAACGCTGCCTCCCTGCGCCAATGTACGCTCCTCCTCCTACACCACCCACCACCATATACAGCCTCACAAAGTACCTGCTTCCATCATACCACATGTGTAGGGCACATGCCGGTGTCACGCAGTTCTAACCTGGCTTGCCCTCGGGGGAAAAGCGAAGTCATCACAGGGGAGGAACTGCTCCGCGTATCATGCAGTGCAAGAAATCTCGATGTGTGGCTTTACTCCGCGGCCAACTGCAAATCGGAAAACTGGTGTACGGGACAATGGGAGGTCCATGGTGTCCGCGCTGCACCGAGGAGGGATTGGTACATTGCGCTGGCATGGCGCATGTGATCATCTGGTTGTGAAATGGTTCCGACGTCTTACACGATCTTCAGAACATTCTGGGAAAAAAGGCCCAGGAAAACTGTTGCATGAACTTTAAATCCATTCGTACAAAGCAGGATCCACCCTACTCGAGTTGCATAGTGGCAGACTGCCTCCCCCAAACCACACTCTGATAAGCGATGTTTTCACCCGCTCTAGGATTTCAAGCTTGCAACATGTTGGACCGACTGTATGAACAAGAGAAGCCTATTAACGATTTTTTGATGATCAGGCAGAACAGAAGTACTCCCCTGTGTAACTTGATGTTAAGCCCAGTGGAGCTCATGCGTCACATCTGCAGTTTGTTGAGGCCATTTCGAAGGAGGCGAATATTTGTCAGACTCAGGACTACGGGATGAATAAATCATTCCACTGCTTCATGGCCTGGAACAGATGCTGAAAAATCTGTTGGGGCAGGGGAATGGACGAAGTGGCGACTACATCTCTTGGTCTCATGTAGTCCGCGTTGGGTACTGAATATGGAGAGGAGGTCGGAGGACATTGGAGCATAAGCATTGTCTGGTGAAATTGATTGGATTTTCTACCCAGGATGACAAGAGAGGAGGGCAAGGAGCCGCTGGATGATGGAGGATGGAATGGCGATGAGGAAGACAGGCAGTGACACCCAAGCACCGTGGCAGTATACAGTGCGAAATGGAGGCAGGGAGCCCTCGGAGTACTTGTGCAGATGGCCCGCTCAGCATGCTTATTTGCAGCCTGGCTAGTGGACTGACGAATAGTCAGCATCGGCAGAGGATGACTTCTGGCTCTTCACCCTATTGGACCCTCGCCTACGGTCCAAAAATGGGAGCCATTTTTACCTGCTATGAGAGTAGGAAGAGAACAAACTCAATACTTAGGGGAACTCCTCCGTAATTCAGTTGGTGCTGCTATGTGCGGGCTCATCGTCCCTCCTATGGACCAGGTCTATCTGACTCGGGGGGTTCTCAGCGCTCAACGTACTACTGCCGCGGCTGCTGGGCGAAGGTGGGGGAGTGGTAGGAGCTAGTACAGCTCCACAGCAGTAACTAAGTCTGGAGTCACTGATGAGGCAGCTTCCTTCAACCAACCTAGTGAGGGGGGACAGTCAGTCCGGCCGCAGCAGCCAGCAGAAGCAGGACCTGGAGCAGTGACTGAACCAACAGGTTGTGGCTTACTTGGACCGCACTCTTGACCACCTTCAGTTAGAAGATCCGCTGACTAATGGGCAGCCAAATGGATGTGTTAGGGCCGAAACTTGCTGAGTTTGCAGTGAGAGAGACTGTCTTTGGCCCGGCAGTAGTGTGGCTCAGAGGGGTGTTCAGTGACGGTTGGGGGCCATCGTTTTCCCCAAGAGAACCGCTTTTCCCACGGGAAATGTGGAACGACTGGACCTTTGTCAAGATGAATCACGGCATGGCAATCGGCAAGGTTTTCCACACTCACAAGGCTCTAGGCGTCAGTATGGGTTTAATCTTCCAGCCTCAGCCACTTTTCTGATGCATTGCCAACTGCTGATGCCACACTCTGCTAGACGTTTCTCCATCTCCTACTCCACCATCTTTACCAGGGACTGGTATTGCCTACACTCCACCTCTAACTCTCTGTCATTGTGCCACTCTATGACCTCATGCTAGCAGCTGCTGTTGCCTGTTGCCGTGACCATCCACACTGTGTATTGTGCACACTGTCTGAACCTCATGGCTGCTGCTGTTGGCTGCTGCCATGTAGGACCTCATCCACTGTGTCATTGTAGACCACTGCCTGACCTCATGCTGCTGCCGCTCGTCACCTCCGCTCTCAGTCATTGAGCCGCACTCTGTGGCTTCCTACCGGTTTTGCCACCTCCAGGGATGTCATTTGTTGCCACTCTCTGACCTTCATGCTGCTGCTGTGACTCCTTGCCGTTGCCATCCACACTGTTGTCGGTGAGCCTTGCCTCGACTTCATGCTGCTGCCGCGTGACCTCCGTCTCTCAGTCATTGTTGCCATTCTGTGACTTCTCTGTGTTTCCACACCTACAGAATTTCATTGTGAACAATGCCTGATCATCATTCGCTGCTGCTGTGTTGTGACCTACACACTGTGTAATTGTGACCACACCTTGTGGCCTAATACTGTTTAGCCGCCTCCGAATGTCATTGTTGCCACTGCCTGATCTCATACTGCTGCCGCCGTGACCTCCAACTGTGTGATTGTGCACCACTCTGTGGCCTTATACTGTTTAGCGCCTCAGAATGTCATTGTGCCACTTTCTGATTCCTGTCAACTGCTGCCGTCACGTGACCGCTCCTACACTGTTGAATGATTAGTGCACCACTCTGTCGGCCCTAATACTGTTTTGCCGACCTCACAAAATGTCATTGTGCCACTGCTGAATTCTCATGGCTGCTGCTGTCGTGACCTCCACACTGTATCATTGTGCCCACTCTGTGGCCTATTCCTGTTTTGCCGCCTCCAGAATGTCATTGGTGCCAATGGCCTGATCTAATGCTAGCTGCTGTCGTGACATCCACACTGTTTCATTGTGTCACTCTGTGGCCTAATACTGTTTGCCGCCTTCAGGAATGTATTGTGCCACTGCCTGACCTCATACTGCTGCCGCCGTGACCCTCCCGATCTCAGTTAGTTGTTGGCCACTCTGTAGCTTCCTCCTGTTTTGCCACTTCCAGAATGTCATTGTTTATGCCACTGCATGACCACCATACTGCTGCCGCCGTGACCTCCGCCTCTGTCATTGTGCCACTCTCTGTGGCTTCCTCCTGTTGTGCCACCTCCCCCCAGAATGTCATTCTGCCACTTCTCTGACTCTATGCTGCTGCTGTGGACTTCTGCCGTTGCCCTCCACAATGTGTCATTGTGGCCACTGCCTGAATCATGCTGCTGCCGCGAGTGACCATCCGCTCTCAGTACATTGTGCCATTCTGTGGCTTCCTACTGTTTTGACAAAATCAAGAATGCAGAATGTTCATTTGTGCTCGCACTGCCTGATCTAAATGACTGCTGCCGCCGTGACTCCACACTGTGTGATCTGTGCCACTCTGTGGCCTAATACTGTTGCGCCCTCCAAAATGTCATTGTGCCCTGACTGATTTCATGCTGCTGCTGTCTGTGACCTCCACACTGTATCATGTGCCACTCTGTGGCCTAATTTGTTTTGCCGCCTCCAGAATGTCATTGTGCCACTGCCTGATCTCATGCTGCTTGCTGTCGGTGGACCTCCACACTGTATCATTGTGTCACTCTGGTTTGGCCTAATTACTGTTTTGCCGCCTCCAGAATGTCATTGTGCCACTGCATGTGACCTCATGCTGCTGCCGCCGTGACTCCGATACTAAGTTATTGTGCCATCTGTAGCTTCCTCCGGTTTTTGCCACCTCCAAGACTGTCATTGTGCAACACTGCCTGGACTCCTCATATGTGACGCCGTGACCTCGCTCTCAGTAATTGTGACAACTCTGTGGCTTCATCACTGTTTTGAACACATCAAGATTATCGTAGTCTGCCACTCTCTGCCTCTTGCTGCTTGCTGTGACTCCTGCCGTGCACCTACACACTGTGTTCATTGTGCCACTGACTATCTGAACTACCATTGCTGCTGCGCAGTTGACCTCTCGCTCTCTCAGTCATTAGTGCCTCATTATGGTGGCTTTCCATCCTGTTTGCCACTCTCATGATTATGTCATTGTGACAATTCTGATCTCATTATCTGCTGCCGCGTGACTCCATCACTGTGTGATTGGTGCTCACTCTGTGGACTAATCCAGGTTTTTGCCGCCTCCAGATGTCATTGTGCCTACTGCCTGAAAAATATTTTCTAATTACTGCTGCGCCAGTGTGACTCGCCTCTTACACTGTGTGTTGTGCCACTATGTGGACCTATTACTGTTTAGCCGACTCCAAGAATGTCATTGTGCCACTGATGATCTCATACTGCTGCCCGTCTACGTGACCATCACACCACTGTAGTGATTGTGCACTCTGTGGCCTAATTCTGTTTTAGCAGCCAATCCAGAATGTCATTGTCGCTCGCATGCTATGATCTCATGCTGCTGTGTCGTGACTTCCACACTGACTGTGATGTAGCCTATCTGTGGCTTACTCCTGTTTAGCCACCTCGAAGAATGTCATTGTGTCCATCTGCTCTGACACTCATTCTGATGCCGCGTGTATCCTATCCGCTATTACGCAGTCAGATTGTTGCTCATTACTGTGGACGTCCTATGTGTTTTGCCACCTCCCAGATGTCTTTGTGCCTACTTCCTGGACCTCTTGTGCTGTGGCTGCCGCCGTCACCTCGCCACACTCTGTCATATGTTGCTCACCTGAGCTTCAGCTTGTTTTTTTTCCAGCTTTGCTGGCCTTGACTTTTTCAGGTACATTACCGCTCTGAGTTTTTTGGGCTCAGTTTTGCCCTCTTAAGTGACATGGGAATTTTATAGTGAGCGATTCTAAGAGCGGCGGCAGTCATTGCGTGTCATACTAAAAACACAACAATTGTATGAAGACTCAAACAAGCTCACTCAGCATTACTTTAAGCATGGGCACAACGTTTCTACATGCACCCCTGCAGGCTCTGTGGCAGCTGGACAATTAGCTGCCTTTTCTTAACGCGTTTCGTGGCGAATAATTTGGTAATAATTGAAGGCGAATTGTCCGGAACATTTCGGAGAAGTGATACAGAAGTTACGAATTTTTGAGAAAATTCGCACATCTATAGGGTTATCTCACTTTGCTTATGGCAATGGTGCTCCATCATGCGGAAAAGGCATTGTTGATCTCACCAAATGTCTTTGGACGGTTGGGAGGAGAAGTTAGCACTTGGTAGGACTTTCTCGGTACCATTCTTTTATTCCTTGATAGTTGTTTTTTTAGGCAAGACTGTTTAGAGAGCCGATTCCTCTGATGAGCAAGCAACCCACACAATGAATGGTTTCTGGAATGCTTTACAGTTGGCATGAGACGCAAGACTAACGGTGGTATTCGCTCACCTTGTTTTACTATTCACCGAACAAGCTGTTTTCACAGATGTATCCAAAATTCGGAAAGGGGATTCATCAGAGAAAATGACTTTACCCCAGGTCCTCAGCAGTCCACTCCTTGTTACCTTTGGTCAGAATATCAGTCTGTCCCCTGGTATGGTTTTTTTGGAGAGAGAGTGGCTAACCTTGCTGCCTCATTGCCACCAGCGCTTCGCTCCATGAGTCTCACGATCAACAGTGGCATGCAGATGCACTCACTCGCCTGCTCCTGCTGTCCATTCTGAGCAAGCTATGCACTCGATGGTTAGCACCGTCCTCGAATGCTGATACTCACTTGTAAGAGACCGGTCCTGCGTTTGCTGGGTCTTCTCGTGGGGCCATGGAGCTCACTTCTTTGGCAAGACAATGGGAAACTCTCACTCTTGAATTCATTGATGATGCAGATAAGATTGTTGACTGAGGTGCATTCTTCTATAGCTGTCACTACTCTTCTGTTAGGCTCAGTTTTGTGCTGTGCAATGATGACTGACAAGTGTTTCTTTAGAGATAACATGGTATACAGAAAGGGAAAACGCAATGATGCCATCGCACAGCTGCCTCACTTTCTAAAGTGTCCAGTGGTGTGATTCTTACTTAAGATCTTGACAGATTGATATCCAGGCCATCGTCTAATCCAACAACAACATCACCTGTTTTCAATGGTGCAATCACTGAAACGATGTTAGCTGCGTCCTTGTAAGGCAGGCCTGCAAATTGAAGTTGAATATGTTTGGGGGAAAAAGTTATTTTTCTAGGGCAACTATTGCTTTGAATTAATTGGCTGTTAAGCGATCACTCTTTATGACATGCTGGAGTATATGCAAATCATTGCCATTATAATAACCTGATGCAGTAGACCTTTGGTAAAAAATTAACATTTTGGTTCTTCACAAATCTTTTGGCATGATGTAAATGTTTGGTTTGGGGTTGTGTGAAAAACTTAAAAAGTTTTGGGAGGGGGGGGGGGGGGGGGGGGGTTTTTGTTTGTTTTTGGGGTTGTGGGGGGTTTTTTCTTTTTTTTTTGGGGGGGGTCTTGGGGGGGGGGGGGACGAATTAGGTTTTTTTTGGGTTTTTTTGGGGGGTTTGCTGGGGGGGAAAAAAAAATTTTTTTGGCTGGGTTTGGGTTAAAAAAAGGGGGGGGGGGGGGGGGGGGGTTTTTAAACTGATTTTGGGGTTTTGAAAAGTCGGGTTTTTTGCCCTTTGGGGGTGGGGTTTTTTGGGGGGGGGGGGGGGGGGGGTGGGTTTTTGGTTTTTGGCGGGTTTTGAAAAGATTTTGGTTTTTTTTTTTTTTTTTAAAAATTTTGGGGGGTTCTTTTTTTTAAAAAAGTCTTTGGGGTTTTTTTTTTTTTTTTATGGGGTTGTTGAGGGGTTTTTTTTTTTTGTTTTGTTTTGGTTTTTTTTTTTTTTTTTGGCTTTTTTTTTATTTAAATTTTGGGGTTTTTTTTTTTTTTTTTTTTGGTTTTTTAAAGGTTAATATGGCGGCCTTCGCACCACTGACTACACACGCAATTTACTATAAAATATGTATAACACAACTTGCGTACAACTGAGCTCTCTGTGCCAATCAGACGCACGGACTGCAATAAGAGTATTTAAAAGTTATATGGAATAATTTGGCGGCCTTCGCACCACTGACTACAGGCGCAATTTACTATAACATTTGTATAACACAATTTGCGTACAACTGAGCTCTCTGGGCCAACCAGACGCACCGACTGCAATAAGAGTATTTCAATGGTAGAAGGATTAATATGGCGGCCTTCACACCACTGACTACAGGCGCAATTTACTAGAAAATATGTATAACACAATTTGCGTACAACTGAGCTCTCTGCGCTAAACAGACGCACAGACTGCAAAAAGAGTATTTAAATGCTATGATTAATATGGCGGCTTTTGCACCAATGACTACAGGCGCAATTTACTATAAAATATGTATAACGCAATTTGCGTACAACTGAGCTCTCTGCGCTAACCAGACGCACGGACTGCAATAAGAGTGTTTGTGTTATATGGATTAATATGGCGGCCTTCGCACCACTGACTACAGGCGCAATTTACTATAAAATATGTCTAACACAATTTGCGTACAAGTGAGCTCTCTGCACCAACCAGACTCACGACTGCAATAAGAGTATTTAAATGTTATATGGATTAATATGGTGGCCTTCGCACCACTGACTGCAGGCGCATTTTACTACAAAATATGTATAACACAATTTGCGTACAACTGAGCTCTCTGCACCAAACAGACACATGGACTGCAATAAGAGTATTTAAATGTTATAAGGATTAATATGGCGGCCGTCGCACCACTGACTACAACCGCAATTTACTATAAAATATGTATAACACAATTTGCGTACAACTGAGCTCTCTGCGCCAACCAGACGCACGGACTGCAATAAGGGTATTTAAACCAGACGCACTGAGGTCTGCTGGCCAAAAAAGTGGTAAAAAACAATGCTTTTTCAACTCAAGGTCATAGAACACACTGAGCTGCACAATATTTCCCTTCCTTTCCAAAGCCTCTGCTCCTGCGCCTCCCCTCCCCCCCCCCCCCCCCTCCGCAGCCCCGTGGCTGGAAGTATCTTTAAAACTTTCTCTAACTAAATAAGAAGTGAAATTCTCTAATCTAACTATATTCTTAACTATAGCTAGGTGGATAGTTTCTTTTATAAGAACAGACTCTCTCTCAGAGCTGTTAGAACAGCTATTGCTTTAAACGCTGAGACATCCTGCTGTGAAGTGTCATAGACAAAGAATGAGCTGAACAGGAAATGCAGTTGCATAGATAAAACGAGGTCTCATGATTTTTGCAGCCAATGAGATCCATACACCGCAAAGTGGTGATGTTGTACTTCCTCCTCACCCCCCTCGTTCCTAGGAGCTGATTGGCTGGCCGCCAAAATGACAGGAAACGCTGAAAATGGCGCGATAGTAACAGACTATCTGTAAGATTGTCACCTAAACTATCGCGTGATCGGAAACTTCCGATAAGCCTAAAAACTGTGCCGATTTCAACTTTTGCCGATAATATCGCTCATCCCTATCCATTGATTAAACAAGAGTGTGATGGTGCTGGGAGTTAAAAGGGTCATAAACCTAAGAATGCCATTAATAGATAAATATAGATCCAAATGATGTCTATGAATATTTTTCTGTATTTACACTTATTAAACTGATTTCATCAGATATTCTAATAGTATAGTACCACTTGCTGTTTCTCTCAAATAGCTTTCATTGGTCTACCTCAGTAAATGTGCTGAGGTAGTCATATAATCTTAGGGAACATTTGAACCTGGCTCCAACTCACCAGTAGTATTGATTGAACCGTTTAAGAAAGTTAAGTTCAAGTTGAACTTCACGATTTTTTAGAACTCGAGCCGAACCGAACATTTTACTTTTCGTTCCAGTAAATGATTGAGTTTGACATGGCATTTGACAGGCTATTTTAATAGTTTTTATGTCTGAAAATTGGCGTTGCTGCGGCAGCTTTTAGGCGCATTAGACCAGCGTAAAGTGCGGCAGAAAGTACGATCCTCTAAAAAATTTGGCATCAGGTATACCTTCCATAGTAAACATAATGCGCCTCAATAGGTGCATTATGTTATGGAGGCGCACAGTGTACATTTTACAATGTGTCGTGCCCAGCGTATAATGCGCCTAGTTTTGATCTACTGTTATGGATGGAAATTACAGCTTCTGCTCACCTGTATAGGTATAAAAATTAAACTGAACATCTCCCTGTGACATTAAAGGGGATGTATCGCTTCTTTAGTTCGGCTGATTCATACTGCTCTCACCTTCTCAACTCTAGAAACGCAGGGGCGTTTCTTCCCCTCCCAGCTGGGTGACATCACCCCCCCTTCAATGTTCATGCTGGCTCCCGAGACCCGTCCTCCCCCTCTCTCTGAGTCCACATGTCACTGTGTCTCTCCCTATCAGTCTTATTTTGTAAGAGCTGTATACATACCACAGGCTGCATTCAATCTAGACTGAGCACTGATCTCTTCTCCTCTCACAGCTATTTTTTTACAGTTGAATCCAGCTTTCTATGAATGGCACATATCTTCCTTCTATGCAGGAGAGGCAGGGATCGACAAACAATTGTGCTGTTTCCTGATTATAGAACCCTGCAGTGTTATTCTGTTTCTTCTGGCTGTGCAGAGTGAAAATGTGCCGGTCCCTTCCTTTGAGTGAAAGGCAGGAATGCAAGCTCCATGAATATGGCCGACCGGGGGCTGACAGAATGTAAATGAGCTCTCAGCTAGTGAAATGCAAGGAGGAGGGATCTGACCAGCACTGAAGATAAGTAAAACTGTGAATACAAGACAGCTTTGCTAACGACATCTAATTGCAAAGTTACTTGTTTTCACTGTCCCCTTATTCTGAAGACCATTTAATGAAATGATACAACCCCTGTAATGGTGTTCGAGTTCCAGTCGAACCTCAAACTGAACACACTAAAATTCGAACTCAAACATTTTACTGTTCGCTCATCATTGCGCACCAGTTCTACCTCTGTTTTTAATAGTTGTAAGGTGACAGCTGGGAAGGTCCTTAATGGGGTGTACATCCCAGCGAGATTTCTGGCTTACGCCAGGAAAAGAGAGTAGGTAGCATGTCACCAAGGTTACCTGGCCTTGGTGAAATAGAAGCCATGTAGTTTGTGTGGTGTTAACCTCAAGAAGGGGTTAACATACGTTTTCTAGGTAGTATGGCTGCTTCAGCCAAAACCTGACGGCTTCTATTGGGAGTAGGCAAAGCGTTGGGTGGGTGTCTACTCCCCTTGTTCCACCTGACCAGGATTTGGGGCTAGCCGTTATAAGTCAGCTAGTCAGCTGACCAGCCCTGTCTGTCATACGGTCAAGATTTTT
>JAODAL010062997.1:0-19460 GCA_025379985.1 Phyllomedusa bahiana
AGATGGGGGTCGTAGTTCTCCGTCCGCGATGATTGGGTCGAGTTCTCCGTCCGCGATGATGGGGGTCGTTAGTTCCTCCGTCCCGGATGATGGGGTCGAGTTCCCCGGGTCCCGCGATGATGGGGGCGTAGTTTTCCGTCCGCAAAATGATGGGGGTCGTAGTTCTCCGTCACGTTTTGATGGGGTCGTAGTTCCCGTCCGCGATGATGGGGGTCGTAGTTCTCCGTCCCCGCGATGATGGGGTCCGTAGTTCTTCCGTCCGCGATGATGGGGGTCGTAGTTCCCCGTCCGCGATTGATGGGGTCGTAGTTTTTCCTTTCCGCGATGATGGGGGTCGTAGTTCTCCGTCCGCGATGATGGGGGTCGTAGTTCTCCGTCCGCGAGGATGGGGGTCGTGGTTCTCCGTCGGCGCTGAGGGGGGTCGTGGTGCTCCGTCCGCGATGATGGGGGTCGTAGTTCCCGTCCGCTGATGATGGGGGTCGTAGTTCTCCGTCCGCGATGATGGGGGTCGTAGTTTCTCCTTTCCCGATATGGGGGTCGTAGTTTCTCCGGTCCGCGATGATGGGTCGAGTTTCTCCGTCCGCGATGATGGGGGGTCGTAGTTCTCCGTCCGCGTTTTTTGAGGGGCGAAAGTTCTCCGTCCGCGATGATGGGGGTCGTAGTTCTCCGTCCGCGATGATGGGGCCCCGTGGGGTATTCTCCGTCCGCGATGATGGGGGTCGTAGTTCCTCCGTCCGCGATGAATGGGGGTCCGTAGTTCTCCGTCCGCGATGATGGGGGTCGTAGTTCTCCGTCCCGCGATGATGGGGGTTCGTAGTTCTCCTCACCCGAGTTTGGGGTGGAGGGGGGTCGTAGTTCTCCGTCAGCGATAAATGGGGGTCGTAGTTCTCTGTCCGTGATGATGGGGGTCGTAGTTCTCTGTCCGTTATGATGGGGGTCGTAGTTCTCCGTCCGCGATGATGGGGGTCGCAGTCACCGTCCCCGAAGATGGGGGTCGCAGTCTCCGTCAGCGATGAGGGGGGTCGAGGGTCAGCTCCGTCCGCGATGATGGGGGTCGCAGTCTCCGTCGGGGTCGCAGTCTCCGTCCGCGATGATGGGGGTCGTAGTTCTCTGTCCGCGATGATGGGGGTCGTAGTTCTCTGTCCGCGATGATGGGGGTCGTAGTTCTCTGTCCGTGATGATGGGGGTCGCAGTCTCTGTCGGGGTCGTAGTCTCTGTCGGGGTCGCAGTCTCTGTCGGTGATGATGGGGGTCGCTGTCTCTGTCCGTGATGAAGGGGGTCGGAGTCTCTGTCCGTGATGATGGGGGTCGTAGTTCTCTGTCCGTTATGATGGGGGTCGTAGTTCTCTGTCAGTGATGATGAGTGTTGTATTCTCTGTCAGTGATGATGAGGGTCGTAGTTCTCCGTCGGTGATGATGAGGGTCGTAGTTCTCCGTCGGTGATGATGAGGGTTTCGTAGTTTCTCCGGTCGGTGGATGATGAGGTCTTAGTTCTCCTTTCGGTGATGATGGGGGTCGCAGTCTCTGTCCGTGATGATGGGGGTCGCAGTCTCTGTCCGTGATGATGGGGGTCGCAGTCTCTGTCCGTGATGATGGGGGTCGCAGTCTCTGTCCGTGATGATGGGGGTCGCAGTCTCTGTCCGTGATGATGGGGGTCGCAGTCTCTGTCCGTGATGAGGGGGTACGCATTTCCTTGCCGTGATGATGAGGGGGGTTCGCAGTCTCTGTCCGTGATGATGGGGGTCGCAGTCTCGTCCGTGATAAATGGGGTTCGCAGTCTCGTCCGGATGATGGGGTCGCAGTCCTGTCCGTGATGTGGGTCGCAGTCTCTGTCCTGATTTTGGGTGGTCGCAGTCTCTGTCCGTGATGATGGGGGTCGCAGTCTCTGTCCGTGATGATGGGGGTCGCAGTCTCTGTCCGTGATGATGGGGGTCGCAGTCTCTGTCCGTGATGATGGGGGTCGCAGTCTCTGTCCGTGATGATGGGGGTCGCAGTCTCTGTCCGTGATGGGGGGGGTCGCAGTCTCTGTTCGTGTTGATGGGGGGTCGCAGTCTCTGTCCGTGATGATGGGGGTCGCAGTCTCTGCCCCGTTGATGATGGGGGGTCGCAGTCCCCTTTTCCGTGAATGATGGGGGTCGCAGCTCGTCCGTGATGAGGGGGTCCATTTCCTCTTGTCCGGATGATGGGGGTCGCAGTCTCCGTCCGCGGTGATGATGGGGGTCGCAGCCTCCGTCCGCGGTGATGATGGGGGTCGCAGTCTCCGTCCGTGTTGATGATGGGGGTCGCAGTCTCTGTCCGTGATGATGGGGGTCGCAGTCTCTGTCCGTGATGATGGGGGTCGCAGTCTCTGTCCGTGATGATGGGGGTCGCAGTCTCTGTCGGTGATGATGGGGGTCGCAGTCTCTGTCGGTGATGATGGGGGTTGCTGTCTCTGTCGGTGATGATGGGGGCTGCAGTCCCTGTCGGGGTCGTTGTCTCTGTCAGTGATGATGAGGGTCGTAGTCTCTGTCGGGGTCGCAGTCTCTGTCGGTGATGATGGGGGTTGCGGTCTCTGTCGGTGATGATGAGGGTAGTAGTCGCTGTCAGTGTCGCAGTCCCTGTCGGTGATGATGGGGGTTGCGGTCTCTGTCGGTGATGATGAGGGTCGTAGTCCCTGTCGTGGTCGCAGTCTCTGTCGGTGATGATGGGGGTTGTAGTCTCTGTCAGTGATGATGAGGGTTGTAGTCTCTGTCAGTGATGATGAGGGTTGTAGTCTCTGTCAGTGATGATGAGGGTTGTAGTCTCTGTCAGTGATGATGAGGGTTGTAGTCCCTGTCGTGGTCGCAGTCTCTGTCGGTGATGATGAGGGTTGTAGTCTCTGTCAGTGATGATGAGGGTTGTAGTCTCTGTCAGTGATGATGAGGGTTGCAGTCCCTGTCGGGGTCGTAGTCTCTGTCGGAGTCTCTCCGGTGAAGGATACGCTGCTGCAGGCGGCGGTTGCAGGGCCCGGATTCCGGGGTGTGAGGCGGCGGAGGCCGGAGGCGGGGCGGCAGGCACGGCAGCGGAGGGGGGAGGCCCCAGCACCCCGGTCCCGGCTCCGGTGGGTGCGGCGGATTTCAGGGCCGGCTTGTGCGGTAAACTCATGGCCGGGCCGGGCTCAGGGTTGGACCTTCATGGGGGCGCGGCCGGAGCACTCGGGAGCCGCTCTCGGTCCGGGGACTGCGGGCACAAACCGCGGATTTTCCTCACTCAGAGACCGGAGCATCCAACATGGCGCCGCGTCCGCCTCCAGCAGTCCGGCAGGACGGACACTCGGCAATCTCCGGCAGCGCTCGGCCGCGCTCGGAGACAGGGGCGGGGCCACCGAGGATAGTTCGCCTATTCCCGTCAACGCTCGGAGACAGAGGCGGGGCCACCGAGAACAGCTCGGCCATTCCCGTCAGCGCTCGGAGATAGGGGCGGCGCCACCGCGGACACCTCGGCCACTCCCGTCAGCGCTCTTAGACAGGGGCGGGGCCACCGAGGACAGCTCGGCCATTCCCGTCAGCGCTCGGAGAAAGGGGCGGGGCCACCGAGGACAGCTCGGCCATTCCCGTCAGCGCTCGGAGACAGGGGCGGGGCCACCGAGGACAGCTCGGCCAATCCCGTCAGCGCTCAGAGATAGGGGCGGAGCCATGGAGGACAGATCGGCCAATCCCGTCAGCGCTTTGAGACAGGGGCGGGGCCACCGAGGACAGCTCGGCCATTCCCGTCAGCGCTCGGAGATGGGGCGTGGTCACCGAGGACAGCTCGGCCAATCCCGTCAGCGTGGTCACGGTGAACTCAATCTGACACAGAGGCGGGCCCAGCGCAATGGGCGGAGTCTCACAAAGAAATGCTCGGATTGGAAGACGCTGTAGATGCCGAAGAGATTCGGATTCTGTCGGAAGCGATCGGCCTCCGCGGGCTCCCTCTTGTGGCAAAGGAAACAAATCCGTGTCATAGGAAGCGAAACCGGAGCGCGTGACCATGGCAACCGAGCCCCGGCCCCTGCACTGCCGGGAGGAGCTACGGAGCCTGGTGGGAGGAGCTACAGAGCCTGGTGCTGTCAGAATATGCAGAGTTTCTAATCCTATCCCGTGTGATACCGTCTGCTGAGCCTGTGTATCTAATCCTATCCTGTGTGATACCGTCTGCTGAGCTGTGTATCTAATCCTATCCTGTCTGATACTGTCTGCTGAGCTGTGTATCTAATCCTATCCTGTCTGATACTGTCTGCTGAGCTGTGTATCTAATCCTATCCTGGGTGATACTGTCTGCTGAGCTGTGTATCTAATCCTATCCTGGGTGATACTGTCTGCTGAGCCATGTATCTAATCCTATCCTGTGTGATACCGTTTTCTGAGCTGTGTATCTAATCTTATCCTGTGTGATACCCTCTGCTGAGCCGTGTATCGAATCCTGTCCTGTGCGATACCCTCTGCTGAGCCGTTTATCTAATCCTATCCTGTGTGATACCCTCTGCTGAGCCGTGTATCTAATCCTATCCTGTGTGATACCGTCTGCTGAGCCGTGTATCTAATCCTATCCTGTGTGAAACCGTCTGCTGAGCTGTGTATCTAATCCTATCCTGTGTGATACTCTCTGCTGAGCTGTGTATCTAATCCTATCTTGGGTGATACCGTCTGCTGAGCAGTGTATCTAATCCTATCCTGTGTGAAACCGTCTGCTGAGCTGTGTATCTAATCCTATCTTGGGTGATACTCTCTGCTGAGCTGTGTCTCTAGCTGATAAACCATAAGGCGCACAGCGCGGCCTCTCCTAGTGAAGCTCTGTAATGTTCTATAATAAAAGTTGTGGAGATATTACCCGCACCTTGGGGTGTTGTGTGAACACGAGAGGCACAACAGGCGGCCGGTCTCATACACTGTGCAGGTCCTGGGGCTGATGACGGTTACACTCCGAAACCTGAGGGCTTGTGTCGGGGGCAGAGCAGGAAAAGGCTCAGATCCACAATGTTGATAAAAGTCACCACATTAGTAGAAGAAGGGACAAGACTGAAAATCCAATTTATTAAAGACTATAAAATGTGACGCGTTTCGTGCCTGCACCTCCCTGCATCAGGAGATCGGTCTGACCGGGACATTGGATTTGATTGACAGGAAAGAGTTGATGACATAATACAGAAATCTAAAGGCAACAATGTAACAATAGATAATAAAGGCAACAATGTAACAATAGATAATAAAGGCAACAAATTGTTGCTACATTTAGTAACGTCTCATTGATCCAGGTAAAGAGCGGCCGCACTGGAGATGAGACGTGAGCCCCGGCCCCAGGCGCTCCGTTCTACCAGTCCGTCCGGGCCCTGAGGTCTCATGAACCCGCGGAGGCGCCGCCGCCTTTGTCCTGTAGCACAGTCCGGCCGCTGCACCGGGCTCCGCAGACGCTCAATGACAGACAACAAATATATTTTTACAGTTCAATATGTATCAGTATTTGGGGCTTTGCCTTTAAACTGTAGGACTTGGGTCACACGTTCTGGATCCTTCCACAAGCTTCTCACAATAGTTGGTGGGAATTTTGGCCGCTTCCTCCTGACAGAACTGGTGTAGCTGAGCCATGTTTGGGGGTCTCTTGCTCGCTGAGCCATGTTTGGGGGTCTCGTGCTCGCTGAGCCATGTTTGGGGGTCTCTTGCTCGCTGAGCCATGTTTGGGGGGTCTCTCTTGGCTCACTGTGCCATGTTTCTGGGGTCTCTTGCTCGCGAGTCCAGAATTGGACGGTTCTCTCTCACTTGAGCCATGTTTGGGGGTCTCTGCTCACTGAGCCATGTTTGGGGGGGGTCTCTTGCTCACTGAGCCATGTTGGGGGTCTCTTGCTCACTGAGTCATGTTTGGGGTCTCTTGCTCACAGAGCCAAGTTTGGGGGGTCTCTTGCTCACTGAGCCATGTTGGGGGGGTCTCTTGCTCGCTGAGCCATGTGTCGGGGGTCTCTTGCTCGATGAGCCATGTTTGGGGTTCTCTTGCTCGCTGAGCCATGTTTGGGTGTCTCTTGCTCGCTGAGCCATGTTTGGGGGTCTCTTGCTCGCTGAGCCATGTTTGGGGGTCTCTTGCTCGCTCCGGCCTTTTCAGCTTTGCCCATACATTTCCAATAGGATGAGATCAGGGCTTTGTGACGGCCGCTCCAGAACATGGACTTGGTTCTCCTGAAGCCACTTTGTCACCAGTTTGGCCGTAGCTTCGGGGCATTGTCCATTTGGGAGACCCATTTCCACCCAAGCTGTAACTTCCTGCCTGATGTCTGGAGATGTTGCCACATAATCATCTTTCCTCATGCCGCCATCTATTTTGTGAATTGCACCAGTCCCTCCTGCAGTAAAACAATCCCACAGCATAGTGCTTGTTCTTGGGTTGAACTGCACATGTCGGACCAAAGCACGTTCACCTCTCAGACACAGGCCCCGCCTCCTTCCTGAGCGGTATGATGGCTGCACATTCCCATCTTGTTTGTACAGATGAACGAGGCTCCTTCAGGTATCTGGAAATTGCCCCCAAGGATGATCCAGACTCGTGCAAGTCCACAATTGTCTTCCTGATATCTTGGCTGATTTCTTTAGACTTTCCCATGATGTTACACACAGAAGCAGTGTTGCTGGGGTGAAGTAAAATACATCCACAGCTGTGTAACTCAGATGCTGCCAATACACCTATCAAAAGATATACCGGCTCGTGAGCCGTGTATCTAATCCTATTCTGTGTGATACCATCTGCCGAGCCGTGTATCTAATCCTATCCTGTGTGATACCATCTGCTGACAAGCATATCTAATCCTATCCTGTGTGATACCGTCTGCTGACAAGAATATCTAATCCTATCCTGTGTGATACAGTCTGCTGAGCTGTGTACTAATTCCTGTGTGTATAATACTCCACAGCTGTGTACTAATCCAATAACCTGATAGTGATACGGCTGCTGAGCCATGTATCTAATCCTATCCTGTGTGATACCGTCTGCTGAGCTGTGGCTCTAATCCTATCCTGTGTGATACTGTCTGCTGAGCTGTGTATCTAATCCTATCCTGTGTGATACCATCTGCTGACAAGCATATCTAATCCTATCCTGTGTGATACAGTCTGCTGAGCTGTGTATCTAATCCTATCCTGTGTGATACTGTCAGCTGAGCTGAGTATCTAATCTTGTCACATCATCTCCCTCGATGCCACACAGTAGAACAGGTTTGTAGCAGTGAGGTGTGAACAGAAACGCAGAGGCCTGGTGGGTGCAGCTCTGGCTGTGACTGGAGTATGAGACACAATGTAACTGCAGATGCCTGGTGGATGCAGCGCTGGCTGTGACTGGAGTATGAGACACAATGTAACTGCAGATGCCTGGTGGATGCAGCTCTGGCTGTGACTGGAGTATGAGACAATGTAACTGCAGATGCCTGGTGGATGCAGCTCTGGCTGTGACTGGAGTATGAGACACAATGTAACTGCAGATGCCTGGTGGATGCAGCTCGGTGGGGACTGGAGTATGAGACACAATGTAACTGCAGATGCCTGGTGGGTGCAGCTCTGGCTGTGGAGTTTGAGACACAATGTAACTGCAGATGCCTGGTGGGTGCAGCTCTGGCTGTGACTGGAGTATGAGACACAATGTAACTGCAGATGCCTGGTTGGTGCAGCTCTGGCTGTGACTGGAGTATGAGACAATGTAACTGCAGATGCCTGGTGTGTGCAGCTCTGGCTGTGACTGGAGTATATAATGTAGAGAAGGCTGCGATCTGTAATATGCTTCTTAGGCAGCCGTGGTCGCAGCGGGGGCACATGCAGGGGACACTGCTGCTCCCATCTGGCTTCAATGATTCGCTTCCTGCACTCACATTCCAGAGTTATCAGGAGCAGATGTCTGGGCCTCGGCCGCACTGCATGCTGGGTATGCAGTCACATGACTCCGCACCCTACAAATCACCACAAACTCCCACCATCAGCAGCTGTAGTTATAAAACCTCTGCTTGCTGTCACTCATGTACCCAGTCTGAGAGTTTGTTACAGTTGTATCCAGGCAGAGCGGCAGCTCGTTACAGTGTGTCAGTGCCAGCTTGGTCTATGCTGGTGCAGTGTAACAAACCTTCTGCAGTGTGGACAGGACATGTTTTTAGTCTCTGCTTGCAGTAACTGAATGGAACCGCGCTGGTTACATCCCGAGAGCTTAAAGGGGTTTTGCCACGATGTAATGTTGACGTGGGATCCTCCAAAATGGGTATTTCATCACTTTTCTAAATATATGTGATTACAAAAAGTGAAGCCTGTGAGAGCTACAGCCTTCCTTACATGCCCTTAGATACTTAAAAGTTTGTATTAGACACGACCAGCAGCTGAGAGGAGCTGATCTGACCGCACTTGCACTTCTTATCCGATGACACGAGCTGGCAAGGGACTGTGGAGAAAGATCTTGTCTTTTGTAGAGAATCTGCTAGTAGTAATGTGATTATTTGAGTAAACATTGCACACGCTCCCTGCTTCATGGCTGTGTTCTCAGCCCCCTCTCTCTTCCCTGTGAGGCCGCATGTTTATTTTCTCTTCTGAGCAGATTAAGGGCTTGTTCACACAACGTTTTTGTGATCCGTTTTACGGATCTGCAAAACGGATCTAACAATTGTCAGTGTGATTAACATTGCTTTCAATGGCAAAAGCGCATCTCTATTCACACGAGTGATCGCCGATGCGCTTTTCGGATCCGTTCTAAGAATTGACATGTCAATTCTTCTTGCGTTTTACGCAAGAGAAATCCCCATAGGAAATAATGGAGTGCGCTTTTGGCATCCTGAAAGCGGATCCAAAAGCGCAGCATACAGTTGGGTGCGTTTTGGATCCGCTTTCGATGCCAAAAACGCATTGGCTTTAAATTAAATATAAAATTTGAATATTATGTTTGGGTTATATTTAGTTTATAAATGTATATAATAGTATATAAATATGTATACTAAATATATAGTTTATAAATCATTGTTATTAATTCATTTACATGGAGTGGGTTTAAAAACTATTGGTTGATTTAAAAAAAAAAAATAGGGGGGGTGGGGCGGGTTCTAAAATCATAGGTATATGTACAGTTGATTGACACTAGGTAAAAAAAAGTTTTTTTTCTTGGTCATTGATAGGTTATATTATATTGAAATTGCAGTTTGATAGGTTGATTTAAATAAAGCATTGAAAAAACGGATCCAAAAAACACATCCAATACGAATCCAAAAAAGGATCATCTGTTGCGTTTTCTGGATCCGCTTTTTGGATGCAGTTTGCATCCAGTTTTCACAGGTTAAAAACGGATCCATAAAACGCATCCAAAACATCGTGTGAACAAGCCCTAAGAGGTAAGAAACACTTCTTGGCAAAACCCCTTTAATGGCATCGTCTCCACTTTTCCATCAGACCAAGATGGCGGCGCTGAGGTCAGAGAGCACGAGCGGATACAAAGCAGAATGCTGTTTATTAGGCACCGGGTGAAATACAAGATTCCAGATTTCTATACAAAATGGGATAAACAAGTAAAAAAAGGCAAATTACAGGCGGAGTCTGAGCCGCAGCAGAGGCCAGGGGCCGCGCCGACGCCAGGCAGAGAGCCCAGGGGCCGCGCCGACGCCAGGCAGAGAGCCCAGGGGCCGCGCCGACGCCAGGCAGAGAGCCCAGGGGCCGCGCCGACGCCAGGCAGAGAGCCCAGGGGCCGCGCCGACGCCAGGCAGAGAGATCAGGCGCTGCGGTCAGGCAGAGATCACAGGCCGCAGTCACGCAGAGGCACGCAAGAACGGAGTCACTATAAATATGTACAGTCACACGTATATACACACAGGATATGTACAGGGAGGGGCGCGGCGCTTCTCTCCAGAGCTTGGCAGCAGCGCCCCCCGTCACTTCTAGTGGAAATCCCAAAGACCCGAGCTACACGGAGACAAGTGGCGCCGTCAGCTGTTGTGCATTTGAGGACCTTGCATTCGTGGGGCCACAGGGCAGGGACCCCGCACCGACTGCATCAAGGTCCATAAAGCAGGAGGCCGAGGCGCCGCAGACCGGACATGTGAGAAAGGTGCAGAGTCGGCTACGGATTAGTGCACGGAATTATCCGACAGGAAAGTGGGAAACCAACGCTACGGCTTTAAGAATCCACCATGTGTGTAAACCACCCCCGATCCCGGGAGCGCCCCCCCCCCCCCCCCACCCCCCCCCGCCAGT
Organism: Phyllomedusa bahiana; assembly: GCA_025379985.1. Classification (NCBI taxonomy): domain Eukaryota; kingdom Metazoa; phylum Chordata; class Amphibia; order Anura; family Hylidae; genus Phyllomedusa; species Phyllomedusa bahiana. The sequence continues at coordinate 10,190 of JAODAL010062997.1, forward strand.
GGTTTCATCCTCGCCTCCCCCCCTCGTCACCACACTTCACATTTCTGCACTGGGTTCATGGGCGACCCCTCCGGACACTGGAAATGTCTGGAGAATTCCCTGGAGTTGGAGACAGAGCCGATGACGCGATAGCGGGACGGGCTGTGCGGATCCGTGATGATCCCCTCATGCGAGCTCTCCGGGGTCCGCACCGAGCACCACACCTGCAACGAGACAACAAGCTTCAGAGCTGAAATCTGCCGGCAGCCCCTGCTCGTTCAGGCTCTGCACAGTGGTCGACAAGCCTGAGGGGATGGGGACGTTAATGTACTGCTCCACCCCTGTGTCAGCGATACCGGAGCTCCTTACCTGAGCAAAGCCCACGAAGAAGAGCTGATCATTGGAGAGACCCAGAGATGGCAGCAGCTGCTCGTCTCCGTTCTGCTTCACCCAATTCTGATATGCCTGCAAGACAGAGCAGTGCTGAGCTCCAGAGCGCCCACCGGACCGCCAAGCCACCACCCAGCCAGCGCCCACCCCTCACGTCTGCATAGTGGGCTGGAAACCATCATGGCCTCCACACAGCGCCCCCCAGACCGCCAAGCCACCACCCAGCTAGCGCCCCCCCCCCCCGTCTGCATAGTGGGCTGGAAACCATCATGGCATCCACAAAGCGCCCACCGGACCGCCAAGCCACCACCCAGCCAGCGCCCACCCCTCACGTCTGCATAGTGGGCTGGAAACCATCATGGCGTCCACTGGGGGCCCCACAGACCTCAGCGAGGACACTCCAGGTGCAGCTGGTGGTCAGTGGGAGGGACGCGGTCGTGACCCCGAGGGGCGACCTTACCCTGTAGGCGGCCTTCAGTCCTCCATTGTCGGCGATGTTCTCCCCCAGCGTTTGCGTCCCGTTCACGGCTTCTCCGTTCACCCTGTAGCTGCTGTACTGCTCGGTGATGCACTCCGTCTGCTTCTTGAAGGCCTCCACCGAGGAGTTCTTCCACCAGGGCCGCAGGTTCCCGTCCTTATCATACTCCCGACCTGAGGAGGAAGCCATGGAGGTGAGGTGGGGGCAGAGGCCGAGGGGCCCAGGGCAGCCATAATCTACACAAGCAATGCACCTTGGTCATCGAACGCGTGGGTCAGCTCGTGGCCCATCACTACGCCAATCCCACCAAAGTTCAAGGCCCTGTGGGAAAAAGAGATCAAAGCGGTTATCAGGCATCTGGAGGAGATCGCTGGAGGGCGCAAGTGACCGTCTTCATAGACCGGAGCGTCTTACGTGGGTGAGGAGCCGGTGTAGAACGGAGCCTGGAGGATGCCGGCCGGGAAGACAATCTCGTTCTTGGTGGGAGAATAATACGCATTGACTGTAGGGGGCGTCATGCTCCACCTGGAATATGAAGGGGTCAGAAAACTGCACGTGGGGGGCAACAACCTAAAGTCTGTGCCGAAAGCCAGAGAACTACCACTGACAGACAAGCACTGCGGCCCCACCATCCTGAAGGCCCCCGGGGGCCTGCAGCGCAGCACCGAGGTGGGCCCCCGGGGGGCCTGCAGCGCAGCACCGAGGTGGGCCCAGACCTCCCTGCTCCCATCTCCCGGGATTCGGCGGGTACTCACTGGTCCTTGTTGGGCGGTTTGCGCAGTTGATCGGCGGTGACTCTCGCTGAGAAGTTGTAGAACATCATGACGTTCTCAAAGTAGAGATCGGACGTCACCTCGTACTGGAAGACAAGACAGGATTAGACCCTGGACGCCAAAAAATACAGCTTCATAGCCGCCACCACCCTCCAACCCCGCCGTGCCATCAACCCCCACAATCCCCTTCCCTCACTAACCCCTGCAACCCCCTCCCCTGCCACTAACCCCAATTCCCCTTTTCGGCCGCAACCCTATACAACCCCTCCCCACCCCAGCCACGCCACCCTACAATACCCCCGCCTCCCCCCGCCAACGACTAGACACACCCATCCTTAAAAAATTTGACCAGCTCCTAGTGGTCCATGATGAAGTTGGGGTACCCGATCATATCGTAGATGGCTTCAGCCTGGGGACACAAGGTCAGAGGTTGTGAGTGGCGCATTCACCGTCTCTACAGTTCTGTATTTTTTTTAGGTTTAGGCCTCTTACAGGGTGGAGTCATTAACTATGCCCCTCCCCTTCAGAAACCTGCAATTGGCGCCTCATGGAGGCCGAATCCAGCGGGGGTTGGGGGGAGGCAAATTCTGCAGAGGTAGCCCCCTTGCGGCGTACGGACCCATAAGTGGAGGCGCTGATGGCAGGGACGTCCTTGTGAGGAAAATTCCCTCAAAATATGACAAATTCCCCCCCCCTCCAACTTCATAACTCAGACAATTAGGATTGCAGAAATCACCCAGCTGCACCAGGAAGCCCAATTTACACATTAATCAGCCCCAGCTCAGACCCATTGTAAATGCCCTTCCATAGGAAGCTAGCCCAGCAGGGAAGGTCAACACATCAAAAGAATCCTCATGCAACTTCATTAGCACCTGAAACACATAGGCTCTATCAGACCTGGAAAACAAAGACTTCGCCAGACCCAGCGGCCCCGATATTTCATAGAGATTTATGGGAGAACTGTTCATAACCGGTCTGCGGCGATTTCATATTTTAAAATATGAATCTTTCCGCACGTCCCGCTGCCACTCCCGAGGTTATGCATGGGAACTGAGAAATCCAAAGCTGGCCTTAGGAAAAAAAATAGAGGGGGATGTGTGGTACCAGGGCGTAGCTTAGGCCCATCCGGTTCTGATGGTGTCACTGGTTCAGTTCTGTGCCAATGCCCTGCCGCGGTACGGTCCATTTTTGTGTTTGTCAAAAATGGCATGGCCAGAGAAGGAGCAGTTTGTAGACCGTCCCAGGGGTGTGTGGGGGCGTGTAGTGGGGTGTGACGTGGGCTGTCCCATTATGGATATAAGCAGAAGCCTAGGTGTGCCAATCGTTTCACTCAGGAGGGGGGTACCTGACAGCATTCCCGGAGCGTCCACGCAGCACAGGGCCACATCAGCCCCCCCATGTGGGCTCAGAACCAAGCCAACCGCAGGTAACTGGACACATCTTACCGCCTTTTGTTTGTAACTATACTTCTATTTGCACCTCGGACCCTTATCTGATAATATTATCATTCTGTACATGTTATCTGTCTAGGCCTTGTTATAAGTCGGTAACGGACCGGTCTTATAACCAAAACGAGAAACTGGTGGCAGCTTATCTGACTGGCAGAGCTCCGTTTAACCAGCGTGGGTAAACAAATCTCTCCCAGCCGTTCAGGGTTGTGGGCGAGCAGGGTGTCCTCTCGCCCTCCCTGGGTCTTCCTGTGCGGACAGGGGTTAACGGTGAAACAGTATTTGGCTGACCTCGTGCACCCCAAGTCAGGCCGACGACCCTCGAGTGGGTCAGCGGGCATTTCTTGACAGATCTCTCACCTTCTCTTTGGCCGCTTTGCGGGTGTCCTCGTCCATCCAGCTCAGCGTCTCCAGACTCTCCTCGAAGGCGTTCTTGATCCCCTCGATCATCTGCACGGCCTGCAGCACAGCAGTCAGCATTAGTCAGCCCATTATAACTACTTTACAGCTGCTGTAAATTACACATACTACAAGAACAAAGGCAAACAAGTAAGTACACCCTCTGCAGATTCACTGGTTCTATGCATCAGGACAAACATCTGCCCCTAACAAGATTTTATAACCTCAGATGATCCAACAAAAAAAATAAACCATAAGGCAAAAGAAACCAGCGAAAAAACTAAGTACAACCTTAATCTTCCTTAGGAATTAAGAGGCCAAGTAGCCGCCGGGCCCTGCTCATCTAATGCCCTGGATTCATGGATCAGCGAGCGCAAGGTCCTCTATAGAAGCAGAAGTTCTGGTCTGGAGCATCAGGCGTCTTATCACAATGCAAAGGAGGAAAGACATCAGCAATGACCTTAGAAAATGTCCTAACCCTTCTCAGATTCATGCAACAATTACTTCTCTAAGCATCACATCCCTCATCTTCAGCAAAAAGAGGATTCACAACTAGAAGAGGACTGGATAAATACATCTGGTGTGGAGAAGCAGCTGGGAGAAGTTTGCCAAGTTGCATCTAAAAACCACAAGAGTCTGGAACAACGTTCTCTAGACTGACAAGACCAAAGTGGAGATGTTTGGCCATAACACCAAACCCGGCACCAACCCTTCATCCTTACTGTTCAGCTTGGGGGTGGAGGGATAATTGGGGCTTGCTCTGCAGTCACGGGATCCAGGGACTTTGGTATAATGTGATGATATGGCTGCCTCGATGACTGCAAAGTCTTCTAAGGTAACATATGAGGCTTGTAACCAACAGCTAAAGCTTGGCCCTAACTTCTCCGTGCACCAGGACACGGACCCTGAGTAGCAAATCTACAACACAATGGTCGGAAAAAAAAAAAAACCAACATCAGGGGAGGCAATGGCCCAAGGCCCAGACCCCGCCCCAATGGGAACGCTGTGGCCAAACCTTGAGAGTGAAGCATAAACAATGTCCCCAAATCTCAATGACCAGAAGTCACGGTTTAAAGAGCAGCAGACAAGAACCTTCAGAACCAGACACCGATCGCCTCCTACCGGAAACAGGGGCTGTAGATCACTCCTACAGGGGAAGATATACCGGAAACAGGGGCTGTATATCACTCCTACAGGGACGGATAATACCAAAAACTGGGTCTGCAGGTCACTCCTACAGGGGCTTCTACAGGAGAGTGATGCATGGGGTGTACTTAGTTTTTCACAAACTGGTTAGGTATATAGTGACTCGGGGGAGTCCATTGGGAGTTTTTGATCCGAGATTGGATTAATCTCATCCGAAGATCTTCTATGGAGAAGAGGTCTTATGTCACAATACATAAAAGCCACAAATTCATAGAGGGTGTACTTACTTTTTCTCATGACCGGTTAGGCACTTTCCCTATTAAGGGGTTATAGTTATTCTGGAATAGGAGTATTCCCATCAGGCCTCTGCCCTGATACCATTACAAAATATTAAACCATGACCCTTTCCCTATTCTACAATCCGATCTGCTGGACAGACTTCTGAAGCTTCGTCACACTGTGCGACCGATCAGAGAAGCTGCATTAAGGAACCAAGTCTGAACCAGATACACCCCTGACTCCACCTCCCGGGAGGCAGATTATTTCGGAGATCAATTCCCCCATGAGCCAATGGTCACAGGATCTGGACCTGTTTCTGCAGCCTTACTGCGCCCCCTGCCTGACGCCGATCCCTTGATCAAGCTCCGGATGGACACTTCTCCTGCAAATCAGCGTCCACTGCTGACCTTGGATGTGTCCGCTCTATACACAAACGTCTCTGTTGTGGCGTACAAAGTGTGTTACAGTGTCCCGGGGGTGACCCTGACATTCCACCCGCCCAGCGCTCCTGCCCCTAGAAGGGATTACATAACCATTGCTTTCTATGTAATGAGACCATCTACAGACAGACCTCTGGGAACAGCTATGGGCACAAGGGTCGCACCTGCCTATGAAAATATCTTCATGTCCGAATTTATTTTGTGTCAGGAGTTTATTCCACTCCTGAGTCTTCTCGCTATATATCTCTATAATTTGGAAGATTCCCTCCCTCTCCCTCCCTGCTTATTTTAAATCTGTCGACCAAAAACAGCGATTTACACGTCCATAGTGGCCAATAGCGGCTGTGGAAGGAGAACGCCCCCTATGGACAATTTAGGAGACTGAGAATCGTTCAGACCAAATCGAAATGTCTTCCACAGCCCAAGTTTATTTTGCGACGTTTTCATGAGAAGAAACTCCTGAAAATCTCCAAAATCCTTCGATAGAACAAAGTCTTTAGAGCACAAGATCAGTCTGTCTGTACATTTATTGGAACTGTCCGATAGGAAAAAACGTGAAGGTCAATACTAAAAAAAAAAATATTTTATCACATGGTAACACCTACAGGATCATGAAAAATCATTGCAATTTATTGCAAAAAGATCCCGCGAGCGGCCCCTCTTACCCTCGTCTGCCGATGATTTCTAGAAGGTAGAACCAAGAAGTAGCACCGCCCAAGTACAGAGGGCTGCGCAGCTGCCGAGGGCACGTCCCACTAACGGTCTTGGCTGTATGAGAATCTGCAGAGCCGACACATTTGGCACAAACGGATCTTATTCATTTATGGAATCTTAATTGTAAAAGTAAATTTATTTATTGGAGTGTGGGTGTAAAGCTCAAGGTGTCGGCCGCACGACCCAGACGCTCCATGCGGGCACCAAAAGAGGCACCCAACAAAGCAGCGCCACACCGCTCTGAACTTAGAGATTTCAGTTCTAGATCCCATCCGAGCCATTAAACAGATTCCAGCAGCTCCAGAAGCGAGAGGTTAGGGACTTTCAGGCTGCAGACGGTTAAACCTAAGGCCGGAGTCACAGGGCAGCGGCGTGCAAGCCGCTCTACGCCCGCCGTGGTGGGGGTGCGCGCAAGCCGCTCTACGCCCGCCGTGGTGGGGGTGCGCGCAAGCCGCTCTACGCCCGCCGTGGTGGGGGTGCGCGCAAGCCGCTCTACGCCCGCCGTGGTGGGGGTGCGCGCAAGCCGCTCTACGCCCGCCGTGGTGGGGGGTGCGCGCAAGCCGCTCTATACGGCCCGCCGTGGTGGGGTGCCCAAGCCCCTCTACGCCCCCCGCCGGTGGGGTTTCGCGAAACCCGCTCTACGCCCGCCGTGGTGGATCCGGGCCCCCATACACACTCCCTTTCCTCAGCACAATGAGTGCTAGGATTTTACTGTATTTACAGAGCATATTGCAGCATAATTACGCCCTGAAATAGCTCCGCAAACACTCCGTGTGAACAGCCGAGGGTCTGACCGAGAAGATGGAGCAGATTAATGGCTGTAAGTTTCTTTGCTCCCGACCCTGTGTGCGCAGTGTAATTGCTCTTTAGCTGCTACATGATTTAGTGTTACGGTTTTGTTTGCTCGTGTCAGTCTGCTTTAATTCGCCGTCAATCATCTGTCATTTCTTTATAAGTAACGGTCCTTCCACCTCCCGATGAATCGCAGGCGTGAAACGCGTCGAGTTGCTTATTTGTGGTTTTTATTTAAGCTCTCGCTGCTTTGATGTGTTCTTCTCTGACACTTGCGGATATGAGGTTATCTTTTCCTGTAGCAGCTCTGTTGGTCACTCAACATGAAGCTCTGGGATGTGTCAGTCATCAGCCAGAGGTCATGGAGGGTCTTGGTGACTCCGCCCTCAGTAATGGCCCCCACCCATCCCCCCACTTACTCTGGTTTTGCTGCTGTTGGCAAACGTGGACTTGACAAACATGGCTCCAAGGGCGAAACCGAGGTTGTTATCGGTGTCGGCGATGCAGAACTTCCAGCGCGGGGTGCAGGTCTGTGGGGCGAGAGGAGGAGCAATGAGCAGCGCACGAAACGCGGAACTGTGTGCTAAGCCTGCAGTACTGGGGACAGCCAGCGGGGGCGATAGTGACCAGGCAATAGCTGCTGGATAGGGAAGGATGGGTTGGTGAGGGGGGGGGCGGGGGGGGGGAGGGGGAAAGAGAGAAGAAGGCGAGAACAGCATAGCCGACACAGGGGGCCGCCAGCGCCCGCCACGACATCACCGGGGGTCCGCCGGGGCCCCGCCACGCCATCACCGGGGGGCCGCCGGGCCCGCCACGACATCACCGGGGGTCCGCCGGCGCCCGCCACGACATCACCGGGGGTCCGCCGGCGCCCGCCACGACATCACCGGGGGTCCGCCGGCGCCCGCCACGACATCACCGGGGGTCCGCCGGCGCCCGCCACGACATCACCGGGGGTCCGCCGGCGCCCGCCACGACATCACCGGGGGTCCGCCGGCGCCCGCCACGACATCACCAGGGGTCCGCCACGACATCACCGGGGGCGCCTCTGATCTGGAAACCGAACCACCCACAGAAATCTGCCAGAAGCAGCAGTGACCCAGACACCGCTCCCCGCTGACGCTCTGCAGGCACAGGAAGCCGACACCAGGGCGGACTGCGCTGCCACTTCCTGCAGATAACTGCGCTCCTAATGGGGATCCACAGATCTTGTACCCCAGTCACATCCAAAGCTGTATTCAACCCCACAAACAGGCGAGCTGCACCTTGTATCACACTACATCTTCCACAATGCATCACAGCAGAGCACAGCACAAGGTGAAAGCAAGTGCTCAAGAAAGCAGCAGCACAGACTGCAGCTCTGGAAGTGACTGGAGTGTGATTCAGAGCAGGTTGGGGGGTCTGCGTATGATGTGGTCACTGCAGCTCTGGATGTGACTGGAGTGATAGGTCCGGCTGGTCAGGGGTGCACATACTCTCCTCACCTTCTTGGTTCCGTACATGACCTCGACGAACTTCTCCTCGGCGTCCTGGAAGCGCTGATCCAGCAGGACGCTCGTCTTCCGCACCAGATTCCACATCATGTAATTATTCAAGATCCTGCAAGAAAAACTGGATTTTCACAGCAGCCGAGGAGGAGGAAGGGTGACCCCCAAATATCTGACCCCCCGGAAACCTGAGGCCGGTTACTCTGCACCACCTGGGTCAGCCGGGCGAGCGCCTTTATGGGGGACAAGCAGCTCCCGGCTCTGTCAGCTATCATGGCCACTGCAGCCGCTCCCATAGAGGCGGTCACCCAGCTTTCCCAACTCCTGAGTGACAGGAAGCTGCTGTGATCTAGGGAGGCTGCTGACGGCCCCTGCAGGTCGGCCCTGGGGCCCCTGGTTGTGGCCTCTACCTCTTGTCGGTGCGGTTGATGAGGGTCGTCCTCCGCGAATTCCTTTGGCATAAACCACCACCGGCTCCGACTCATTGATCTCTACAGGATGGAAAACCGTCCGGAGAAAGGGGAGCCAGTCAACCACCGGCAGCAGGTCCTGCGGAGCAGACAGGAGGCCATGAGATACAGCCCGAGGGGGCGACGGGGCCCCAGAGGAACCCACCCCAATGGGGAGACAGGGCCCGGGAGAAGGCACCCCCGAGGGGCAGCAAGGCAAGGGGGCCCCAGAGGAACCCACCCCAATGGGGAAACAGGGCCCGGGAGAAGGCACCCCCGAGGGGCAGCAAGGGGAAGGGGGGCCCCCAAGGGAAAACCCCCCCAATGGGGAAACAGGGCCCGGGAGAAGGCACCCCCGAGGGGCAGCAAGGGGAAGGGGGGCCCCAAGGGAAACCCACCCCAATGGGGAAAAAGGGCCCGGGGAAAGGCACCCCCCAGGGGGGCAAGGCAAGGGGGGCCCCAGAGGAAAACCCCCCCCAATGGGGGGACGGGGCCCC
>JAODAL010062998.1:0-19460 GCA_025379985.1 Phyllomedusa bahiana
TGGGGCCGTGACGGGGAGGACGGGGAGGAAAGACTCGGATGCAGGTTGAAAATTAAACCACTGAAGGACAATTGGCGACGCTGTTTTGTTACTGAGTTCCGGGCCCTAAACCCAGCAAATTACAGGCCTGAGGGCCCCGCAACTAAACGATCCGCGGGCATGCTGTTGCCCGGCCAGCACGGAAGGAGCCCCTTTCCTCCCCTACCTCTACCTTCAGGGCCCTAACCCCCCTCTTTGCTCGCTTACCACCTAAAATTTCGTTTCCAATGTTCAAAATATAAAAATTTGAAAAGGGAAAGGGAATTTTTTTGGGAAAAGCCCTTTTTATTAAAAGACGGCAAATCACAGCTTTTTTCTAAAATCCCTCAAATCAAAAAAAAAATTGCGGGATAAAAATTTTAACTGCAAATAGTTTAAATCAACAAAGCTTGACTGAACAAAAGGGGAAAAAAACCCCAACCTGTCTGAAATGTAAAGGGATTTTAAAAAAGGTTATTTTTGTGCCTCAATGAACAAAACAAAAGGGGTCGCCAAAGTAAAAAAAAACACGTATCTGTAATGTTTGGGATAAAAAAAAGGTTTTTTTTGGGCACCTATAAATTCCCCTTTGGGGTAACTACACAATTGCGGGAATTAACATTTAACTGAAAGGGGGGGGGCGGGGGCGGGGGGGGGGGGGGGGGGGGGGGAGGGGGGGGGGGGGGGGGGGCGGGGGGCGCGCGGGGGGGGGGGGGGGGGGGGGTGGGTTGGATCGCTGCTGATTCGGATGGGGGGGGCGGCGTGGGGGGGGGGGGGGGGGGGGGGGGGGGGGGGGGGCTCTATCAACAAATTTTGACGGGGCAAAAGTGAAAAAAACCCACGTATCGTAATTTTTTGGGAAAATAAAAGGTATTTTTTGGCCCCTTTTCAATTAAACCGGGGTTGACTAAAAAATTTTGCGGGTTTTCAAAATTCAAGGGCAAGTCCTCAAAAAAAAAAGGCTGTAGTGCCCAAAGTAAAAAAAACACTATCTGTAATGTATTGGGATAAAAAAATTTTTTTTTGGCACCTATAAATTCCCACCTGTGGAGATTTCAAAATTGCAGTATTCACATTTAAGTGCAAGGTGCCCATAACAAAAGCTTATTGCCCCAAAAAAAGTCAAAAAACCGTATCTTTTAAAGAATTGGGATAATAAAAGGTATTTTTTGGCACCTTTCAAATAAAAAAAAACAACAAACCCTACACTTACAGCTAAAAATGGGCTGATGGATACCAGCACGGGCCTTTTTTATGCCCTTATTGCAGGGGAAAAGATAGCTTTTTCCCGGGTTTAATTAAGGGCAAATGCCCCTAGGTGCCAATTCACCCCACCCAGCAAAAAGCCCCATTAAAAACACAGGGGAAGCCCAGCTAAAAGGGGGCAACAATACTGATAAAATTTGCATAGGGATAAACGATACGAGGGTAACGCCATCTTAACAAAACCCCAAACCCTGGGTAATGTTAATTCCCCCAAAAACCAAAAAAAAAAAAAATGTATGTGGCAAGCCGCCCAGCACTTAGAAAAGGGGCACTGCCAAAAAATACTTGTACCCTAAACTCCCCATATTTTTGGGCAAAAAGGGTAACATGCTGGGAAAAAAATAAAATTTGAGGATTAATTGATACAGTAGCACAGTAACGCAAGCTCCAAGCCAACGGCAAGGCTCCTCATGTCTTGCGAGTCCCACACGTCAACAAAAAAAAAACCAAAAAAAGGGGGACATAATTTCCCAAAAAAACTACAAGCTACACTTACGCTAAAGGGTGATGGTACCGCGCAGGTTCTAGGGCCCCTTATCGCAGGGGAAAAAAATAGCAGGGGGTTTTAATTAATGACAAATGTTAGGTCCCAAAATTTACACCAGCATGAAAAAAGCCACTTTAAATAACACTGGGAAGACTGAAAAAAAGTGAGTCCCAAAAGTCAAAAAACCGTTCGTAATGTATTCGATAAAAAAAGTTTTTTTTGGGGCCCCTATCAACCCCCTTGGGGAACTACAAAAGCAGTTTTACTTTTAAAGTCAAGGTGCCTAAATGAAAAAGCCAGTGCCCCAAAGTAAAAAAAACAGTTTTGTAATGTTTCGGATATAAAAGGGTATTTTTTGGCACCTTTCAAACACCTGGGTGACTAAAAAATTTGCGTATTAAAATTTTTAAAGTGCAAGGTGCCTCAAAAACAAAGCTGTAATGCCCCAAAGTCAAAAAACACTATCTCAAATGTATTCGGATAATAAAAGGTTTTTTTTTTGGCACCTTTCAAATCCCCTGTGGTGACTAAAAAATTTGCGAAATCCATTTAAGTGAAAGTCCTCAAGAAAAAAGCTGTAATGCGCCAAAGTCAAAAAACACGTTCTGTAATTTTGGGGATAAAAAAAAGGTTTTTTTTTGGCACCTTAAATTTTCCCCGGGGAAACCCAAAGCTGGATTAAAATTAACTGCAAGGGTGCTCTACAAAAAATTGGACGGGGCAAAAGGGCAAAAAACACGTATCTGTAATGATTCGATAAAAAAGGGGTTTTTTTGCACCTTTAAATTCCCCTGGGGTGATAAAAATTGCAGTTTTAAATTTAAGTGAAGGGCCTCAATGAACAAAGCGTAGGCCAAAAGTGCAAAAACCGTACTGTAAGGTTCGAAAATAAAAGGTATTTTTGGCACCTATCAATTCACCGTGGTAACTACAAAATTTTGGGGTTTAAAATTTAACTGCAAGGGGCTCTATAAACAATCTGGATGGGCAAAAGTGCAAAAAACACTATCTGTAATGTAATTCGGAATAAAAGAAATTTTTGGGCCCCTTTAATTCCTGTGGTGACTAAAAAATTCTGTATTAAATTTTAAGTGAAAGGGTGCCTCAATGAAAAAAAGCTTAGTGCGCCAAAGTCAAAAAACACGTATCTGTAATGTATTGGGATAAAAAAGGTATTTTTTGGGCCCTATAAATTCCCCTTTGTAACTACCAATTTGCGGGATTCAATTTAACTGAAAGGGGCCTCTATCAACAAAGGACGGGGGCAAAAGTGCAAAAAACAGTATCTGTTAATGTATTGGATAATAAAAGGTATTTTTGGCACCTTTCATTACCTGGGTGACTACAAAATTGCAGTTTCACATTTAAGTGAAAGGTCAATGAACAAAGCTGTAGTGGCGCAAAAGAGAAAAAAAAAAAAAATTTAAAAAAATTTTTTTCGGATAAAAAAAGGGTATTTTTTTGGCATTCAATTCACCGTGGTAACTCCCAAAATTTGCTTGATAAAATTTAAACTAAAGGGTGGCTCTAAAAAATTTGGACTGGGAAAAAGTGCAAAAAAAAACGTATCTGAAATGTTTTGGTAATAAAAAGATTTTTGGCCCTTTTTCATTCCCCTTGGTGACTACAAAATTGCTGTATTCACTTTTAAGTGAAGGGCCTCAATGAACAAAGTGTAGTGCACAAAGTGCAAAAAACCTAATCTGTAATGTATTCGAATAAAAGGGTTTTTTTTGGGAACCCTTCAATTCACCTGGGTGACTACAAAATTGCTGTATTCACATTTAAGTGCAAGGTCCTCAATGAACAAACTTAGTGCCCAAAGTAAAAAACACGTATCTGAAATTTTTTGATAAACATGGTATTTTTGGCACTATAACCTGTGCTTATCAAAATTGCTGGTTTTAAATTTTATCTGAAAGGGTGATAATCAACAAAGCGGACGGGGCCAAAATTAAAAAAGAAACCTTTTAAAAATTATACTGATATAAAAGGGGATTTTCCCAAACAAAGAGACCCTTTACTAGAAAAGATGTGTATCCTAATGTAAGTTCGGGCTCCCCAAATCCGGAAATTTTTCAATAGAAAACTTTTAAATAATAAAGCAATTGCAGGCAATGTTACACAATCTTGGTGAAAATTTTTCCCTTTTTTTTATAGAGTTGTCGTGTTCGCCCGCGGCCCCCCCCCCCGCCCCCTCCCTGACTTTAAGCGGTAATCTCCTTTAAAAATTTTCTCCTAACTACATAAAACTTCCAATCTTGATCTAACAAAATTTTAAGGGTCACGCTAACATAGACTTTCTTGTGAAAAAATAATAATTTTGCTGAGCTGGTTGGGCACAGGCAGAGTGCACGTCCTACTGCTGTAAGACGCTGAGAGCCACTGATCATGCACAGGAAGGGCTGTTCTATGTAAAACGAGGTCATGTGATTTTTCCCAGCCAATCGAAAACCAACACATCGCAGTCATGACGTCGCACACACATCTCACCCTGCTCTATTCTGTAAGCTGGCCGCCAAAATGACAGGAAGCGCCGAAACTGGCATGATCTTACTAGATGAGGCAAAGATTTTATCCTAAATTATCGCATGATATAAAAATTTCGATCAAGATAATAACTCTGACGATTTCATCTTTGTCGATAATAATCGCTCAACACTAGTAAACACCATAAGCCACGATACGTCCAAGATGACACAGCAGGGTTGTTTATAATCACACACCAGGGGGTAATTAAGATACAAGACCAATGATAATGGCCATGCAGGTAACTTTCCCTATCAAACCCCAACCTGACATTTGGGAAAACCGTCCAGACAAGGGCACCCCGACTGAAACGGTGGCTGAACCCTTATCTTACCACTATCGGGAGCAAAAATATAAATATAAACAAACTCCAACTGGCATACTAATGTCACCTGGTGTCGTATATAAAGAGTGCTATGGACCACAGAATAATTATGAATTAGGGCCCTGACAGTCATTCCACAATAAATAGATAATAACATAAATATCAGCCCAGTAGGATACATATATTAAAAAATTATGGAAAATAGTAATCAGCCCAACGCATTTATCAGGGGCAATACAGCAAAAATAATGATAGGAATAATACATTACATATCCGGTACTAGAAGCGGCATGTTGCAGATCCTATTACGAAGAAAGCCACAAAACAAGTGCCTGAATTCACTTTTATACCCACCAGCGGTATGCACCGCTCCATCCCGGAAGAGACGCCAAACTGGAAACACGATTCTTATTATGGAACGCAAAGAAGGATAAAGCGCGCGTTCCAAACCTCATAGTCATTGAAAAGATGTACCGCGCATGAGCAAATGAAGTAAAGATACTACTAGTGAACATAAGGATGGTGAAACCAATGAATAAAGCAACAGAGGTGGGTACTGCATATTTACATCTTCAGAATTGCAAGTCTTATCCAAGGGGTTAAATGTTGTCCCAGACAGTAACTTCAATCTGTTTGACACCATGAAAGATTTAAATAAGTTCACTAGGTTACTAATAGTCAAAAAAACATTTTTTCCAACAGGATACAGAAGCTAATTTTTTTTTACTAATACTAATAATCAGCAAACAATTTCTCATGATATTGATAAATGTATTATCTCTGATGTTAAAGAATACTGTATTTAGGATTAGAGTTTAGGGAACAGACAATTCTTTTTAATGCTGAAACAACTACAGGCAGAAACCCATTGTGATATAATTCCACAAACAGTAAAAACTGATACGCCTAAAGCTAAGTACTATCATTTGTCCGCAAGAGTACCAATATTGGCCACTTTTCAGCATAAGGGGCGACATGTATGAAACTTGGCATGTTGTGGCCATTTTTTGTGTCTTTTTTACAGTGTAAAATGCACCTGAATATATGAAAGTGGTGAATGTGCGCTCATACATATCGCCTATGGTTCAACAAGCCTAGCGTATGTGCACCTTTTTACTGTTGGACTCCACCCTATTCAAAAATAAGGCAAGTCAGATTTTGACGGATCAGACTATTTATAAGACTTTAAGATGCTATCCAACTCTGCATTTTCAAGAAAAATGGATAACTTACTAGAGGGCTTATCGTTAGTAGTATTCATAGATAAAGAAGTGAAGTATTTACAAGTTGACCATTCTATTACACCGTCTTTCATAGTGCCCCTCAAATACATAGGAATATTGGCTCTATAAATGAACGTCTCAGCCACTGGGTGTATGTACACCTACAAAACTTGATCAAACAGGCATTTGGTTATCTGACGGACAGGAAGATTGTCCTGCAGGAGTTTCAACATTCAAGGTGGACCCAGAACTCCATATGGATGGCTGTAGATGGTTTTATACTATAGTATACCACACCATCTTGCACTCCAGACAGTAGCATACCATCTACCTAGGAACCTAACTACCTCAAATGAGGATTCTGAATTCATCATGATGAGCATAGCATATTAGTAACTATTTTTCCTTTGATCGACATTACTACCTTCATATTATGGGAGCACCTATGGGTTCTAAATTATCCCTGTCTCTGCATAACATATAATTGATGTGGTGGGAAAAGATATACGTGTTTTCCTTTTTTAAATAACATCAAATTATATGGGAGATACATCGATGACCAACTGTTGGTATATGTGTTTTTTGGATCTAAATTTACAAAAGGATATCATTAATGAATTGAGTAAACATCACCATGTATAGAAACCTTCTAAAAGGGAAGTCCATATTGAGAGCAGACAGTTGTCAAGCTCCATTAAAATCCATCCCGTCAGGAGAATGTTAGAGCCAAAACAATATGTACCTTGGAGACTAGTTACAACACTGAGTGTAAAAATATCTCTCAAGGATTAACAGATAGAGGTTTCATAGTTTCATAGTTTGTAAGGCCGAAAAAAGACAAGACATCCATCCAGTTCAGCCTGTTGTGCTAAGATGTTGATCCAGAGGAAGGCAAAAACCCCCAATGAGGTAGAAGCTAATTGTCCTCATTTTAGGGAAAAATTCCTTCCCGACTCCAATCTGGCAATCAGAAAAATCCCTGGATCAATGAAACCCCCCTCCTAATCCTAGACACTAAACTTGTTAAATTATTACCCCCAGAAATGCATCCAAACCATTTTTGAACTCCGTTATTGAATTAACCATGACAAGTCCCTCTGGCAAGAATTCCATAGTCTCACTGCTCTTACAGTAAAGAATCCCTTTCTATGTTTTTTGTAGAAACTTTTGTTCCTCAAGACGTAGAGGATGCCCCCTTGTTCTAGGTACAGCCCTGGTATAAATAAATCTTGGGAGAGATCCCTATATTGACCTTTCATGTATTTAAACATAAATTTTTTTATGTCCCCCCGAAGCCCCCTCTTTCTCAAACTAAATAACCCTAATCTTGCTATCTTTCGGGTACTGTAGTCCACCCAGTCCTTTTATTATTTTTGTTGCCCGCCTTTGTACCTGTTCAACTCTACAATGTCTTTCCTGTGCACTGGTCCCCCCAAATCTGTACACAATACCCAAGTTGGTCAAACCGGGGACTTGTTAAGGGAATATGTTCTCATCATTCATTATGCCCCTTTTTAATCACCCCATGATCTATTTTGCCTTGGCAGCTGCTGTCTGACACTGGCTCTACAATTAAGTTTATGTCCACCGGTTTCCCCAAAAGTCCTTCTTCATGTCACTTTTACCCACCTTTTCCATTTAACTTTAGTATGAAAGGGTTCCTTCCCCCAAGTGCTAAACTTGCTTTTATCTGCATTAACCCCATCTGCCTTTCCCCGCCCGGGCCCCCAACTTACCCAGATCCCTTTGTAAAACACATTATCCTCATTGTGTTAAATTACTTTACAGAGCTTAGTACGTTGCAAAGATCGATATTCACATGTAATCCCCGTGGAGATCTTTAATGAAAATTTTTAAAGAGGATAGGGGGCCCAATACTGACCCTTGGGGTACCCCCCCTATAAAGTGACCCGGCTAGTATGACCGTTAATTCACCCTTTGTTTCTATCAGTGAGCCAGTTGCCTACCACTTGCACACTTTTTCCCCCCAGCCCAAAGCATTTCTCATTTTATTTCCCAATCTTTCATGTGGCACTGTATCAAATGTTTTAGAAATCTAATATTGACATCCATGCCCCCCCCACCCGCTACACTGACTTCCTCATAGAAGCTGATGAATTAGGTGGGAGGACCGATCCTTCCCAAAAACCCCTGCTGGAATGGCGTTAAACATTTATTGTCGTGAATACTCCGGATACATCCGAAAAACCTTCATACATTTTACCTACAAAAGAGGTCAAAATTCCGGCCTATGTTTCCTGGATCACTTTTTTACCCTTTTTTGAAATTGGGACCACATTTTCTAGCGCCAAACCTTTGGGACATACCTGTTTTTAGACATCCATAAAATTAAGGGAAAAGGGGGCCCTTTTATGACTCACTTTAAATCCCTTAGGGCACTGGGTTTGCCATCTGGACCGGGGGGTTTGTCTATTTGAAACTTCTAAGGCGGAGCTGCACTTCTTCGGGTTTTGAAAGCTTTTAAGTTGGAGTTTACCCATCTCCTTTTTCAACAGGGGAAACCATCCACTTGGTAAATACAGTGGGGAAAAAAAATTTTAATAGGCTTCTTTTTTTTTCCCTGTCCTCTACTTTTCCCTCTCAGTATTTTTCATAGGGCCCCAACATTTTCTGTTTTAAATTCCTTTTCAAAAGAAAAATGGGGGTGGCCCCGGAAAAACTTCCTGTAGTCCTATTATTTTATAAACAGTGCCCTTTTAAAATGCAGCCCGGGGGGTGCTAGTAAAAAATAAAGTAGCCCCAAATTAAAATTTTAAATTTCCTTCAGAAAGAGAATTTAGGGGCACTCCCCCAACTTTTTTTCTGAAAAAAAAATCCTTTTTTTGGGGAAAAAAAATCAGGGAATGGGGCACTTTTCCCCAAAAAACGCCAACACCCGTTTCACGGTTTTTCCAAAACCCCTTTCCCAAAAGGAAAAGAGGGGGAAATAGGGGGGGTAAGAGTCTTTTTAAAACCTTCCACCGTGATGTCATTAAGAAAAAAAACAGTTGCCCCAATACGAAAACATGTTAAACATATGACAAAAAACATATATTTTATTTTTAAAAAATTAAACCTTTACATTTTTAAACCTTTAAATAAAAATGAAGATAGATCGTTCCTTCCATTCAGCCCCTTGGGGGCCGGGGTCCCTTCCGAAACCAGTATCCTTTTGGGACTTAACTGAAAAAGTTTTCTATGCCTGTCCCCCTTTACTTTTTTTACCCAAAGTTTCACGTTCTACCTTTGCAAACTGAATTTGGGGTTGTATCTCCCAAGAAATTTCTTGCATTTTGGGCCCAAAAACCCTGGGGGCCCCCTTTTCCCAGTTCTTATTGTTTTAAAAAAAAAGGGGAGCGAATTTTTTTTTACCTATTTTGTGGGAACCCCGGCCCCTGAAACCCCCGTATCGATATACCACAAAATCGTACAGCAAGTTAAAAAATCCTTTCCCTTTTAAAACTCTATTGGCCCAAGCTGTAATATTTTTCCCATTTCTCATATATCTAAAGAATGAGCAGTTACCCCCATTTGTAAATTCCCCAATGGGGGAAAATCTTTTAACCAAATTTATTTCCCTTTTTTTTTCCAAAACCCTACTATTACAAAATTCATCCCCCGTTTATTTTTACAGCGCCCAAAATGTTTTATGGGGAAAGTGATTTTTGTTCTCCTCTTTTATTTCATTAAAACCATTTTTAAAAAAGATCCCAAAGTGCTTTCTTTTGCCCCTCTTTATATCCCAAAAAAAATCACTAAATTCAAAAAAAAAAAAAAAATCTATCCACCCTTTCCTTTTTCTTCTTTTCTTATACAACAATTTTTTCCTGCCCTGTTTTGATTCCCCTTTTAAAAGGGCTTTTGATATTAATTTTCTCATCGAATCCTCGAATCTGAGTCTATCAAAAAAAAGTTCCATAGCCTGTTCCAAAAATAGAAAAATTTAAAACTATTTTTTTTCGCCGTAGTTTTAAAAAAATTTGACCAGGGGGGAAAGAGATTTTTTTTACATTCCGAAGGAAAACTAGTAAAAGCAACAAGCATTGGGTACATTTTTTTTTCCCGTAACCAGGGGTGACAATTCCCCCTCTCTAATCTCTATTAAACACCCAAAAATCTCCCTTTTACTACCACCAAAATTAGATGTAAAAACTGAAATATTCACTTTATTAAAATTTGATATACTCCACAAATTTTAATCAAAATCCCCCTTTAAACCCGGGACCATAAAAACATTTATATCGCCCAAAAAATATTGCCCAAAATATCAAATTTTACTTCAGAAAGGGATTATTCACCGTGAATTTTTTTTTTTTTTAATTTTTTTTTTCCTTTTTTTTCCCAAAAACCCCCAAAAAAAAACAGGTTCGAAAAAAGCCCTTTTTGGCCACCGGACCCCCCATCGCAGTTCCTTTTCCCCCTTTTTTTTGAACCACTGTTTTTTTTAAAAACGAATGCTTAAAGTTCAACCCACAAATCTCGATAACTCACAACAAATCAAAAAAATCCTGTTCTCTATTTGTTTGGAAATAAAAAGGATCGTCCCCGCTCTTTTTCCCAAATCCTCATGTGTAATTCTCGGAAATGGCTGAAAACCCAATCTATAGTTTCCCGGCCTTACCCCGAGCACAAATTAAGAGTGTAAAATTCTTCAAATAACGACTTGGTATCCAACAAAAACCCCGGGGGGGGGACATTCTTTTAATAATGGGTTAAAAACCCAGTCAAATTTTGGGGGGCCGGGTTCGAAATTTAGACCCTATACCTGCAATAATCGGGCTCGCCCCGGGTTTTTTGGGACATTCCATGCCCCTTTTTGGTCTTTTGGAAAAAGTACCTTTTGGGGTTTTTTGGGATGGGTTTTCCCTGAAAAAAATTTTTTCCCCCCTAAACGATTAAAGAAATTTCTTTTGGGGTACATTCTGAAAAATTGTTGTAATTTCCCCCTTTAAAATCCATGGTGGGGTTTCCTCTCTCAAGCTGCTCGTAATGTTTTCTATCCTGAAAGGGGGGGGCGATTTGTTTCCCTTTTTCTTAGTAGTCCATTCATATAACTATTTAACCCCCCCTTTCCGCCTTCCTACTATATTTTTTCATTGGCCTTTTTTTCCCCTCAAAAGCATCCCCTTTTCTTTCATTGGGGGAGTTCATTTTACCCCCTCTGGTATATCAACCCCTTCAGTTTTCTCACACGGCTTCCGAGAAATTACCCCAACGGGGCCCCCCCGGGGAACGAGGGGGGAAAAAAAACCCCTTTTTACCCTCCTTGAAAATTTTTTCCTCAATCTCATTTTCCTCCCTTTTTTCCCAAAAGGGCCAAACCACCTTTCCCCTTCATTCAAGAAAAGCCGGGTAGATTTTCAGCTATCCCCTTATCCCTGGGTAAAAAGGGATAAATCTTCACCAAAAAACCCCCCTTTTTGGGCTAACTTTGTAATTTTTTCTCCTTCATTTTAAGATCTAACACTTGAATCGGTTTCTTTTTATGAAACTTTTTTAAAAAGATTAATCTTTCTCAAGGTTTTAAATTAAATCTATCGGGAAACCCTCTTTGTAACCCAAAACCCATTAGCATACAAAAATTTTCAACCCCTTAGAGAAAAAAGGACAGCCCACCCTTAAAGGGGACCCAAACATCTGAGAGTTTAAATTCCACATTTGCCAAACTAAATTTTTCGCGCTTGTGGAATTGAGGGGAGCAGGGTTCTCTACTTCCTCCAAGAGACCCGCTTTTTCCCCTTGGCACCACTCCCCAAAAGTGGGTGGCGTTGTGTCTTTTTTCCCCCCCCCCGAAAAGGGGTTTTCCGTCTAAAGGGGAAATGTGATGCCGAGACAACATTGTCACGCAAACCCAAAATCCCCTAGTCCCCAGATGTTCCCTGTCATATTTTTAAAAATGTTTGGGGATTGTGCAAAAAAGATTTTGTCTTAATGGGCACCGGGGGAGTTAAAAAAGACCATCTATCCCAATTTTCCCCCCATGCCTTTAGGGGGAAACTCGGGGACGTGAAAAGGGTGGGGCTTGTTTTGTAAAAGTGCCGATTCCCCCGATTTTAATTTTTCCAAAAAAAGCAATTTTTTTTCAGGGAAAAAGTTGGGTGCAGTCCGTTTAAAAACTCTTTCCCGAAGATTGAAATTTTTAATTTGTTTCTACTTTCTTTTTTACTGACACCAACCGTCGGCCCTTAAATGGACACTGTTTCCCATACCCTATATTGGGCCCACAGAGACGTATACCCTGGCCCCCCCCTCATTTTTTTTTTTTGAAATGGAGTTTTGGCTTTCGCCCACTGTGTTTTGAGGTTTTGAGCAGGGTTTCACCGTAGGACATATTGTTTTCCCAAATTAAAGGAGGGGAGCTACCTCGATAACGGGAAGGAAGATGGGGGAGGAAAAAGGTTTCCGTTTAAATTCACTTTAAATGGGAAAAGGGGGGATATCGGCCCCTTTTTTTTCCCCAAAGCCCAAAACAAAGGAAAAAAAAAATTTAAAAAGATAAGACAAGTTCCTTTTGAAAATTTTAAAATATGCAATTTTGGGGGGAAAAAGGTCCTTTTTTTTTGGGGGCAAACAAAAACATTAAGTTTCAAAATGTTAAAGTGAACGTTCCCCAAAAAGGGTTACTTTTATAACAAAAATATATTTACCGTTCCAGGATGATCCTGAATTCGTAATTTGGGTGGAAAAAAGGCCCCCTTGTGGAAAACTCCTTAACCCCTTTCACGTCTGATTCTGGACAAATTGTGGAAAAAGTATGGAAAAAGTGGGGGAAATTGGAAAAAGCCCAAAAGGGGGGGTTAAAAAACCCTTTTACCCGAACACAAAGGAAAACCTTTTAAAGAAAAAAAAGGGAAAACCGCCCCAAAAAACCTATAAAAAATGAAATAAAGGAAGGGGAAAAAAGATAAGTTCCTAAGGGGAAAAACTTGATTTCCATAAAGGGTCGCCCCTATTTTTATGGGGAAAAATCGACAGGAGATAATAGAAAAATGGAAAGGGCCCTTCCTAGAAAACCCACAATATTAAAGACTCAATAAGAAAGCACGGGGATTTTTTTAAAAGAAGGATGAAGAAAATTTAAAAGGAAAAGAACAAAATTCTTCCGGGTAATATCATTTAGGACGCCCGTTAAAAAAATACCTGATGAATTAAATACATATAGTTTTTGGAAAAATAAGGGAAAAAATTGGGTTTTGAGATCTAGTTCCCCCATTGGCAATCACAAATGTGGGAAAATTTCTCAATTTGTGATATATAAAATGAGAAATAAATACAGCCCTTTTTCCCAAAAAGTATAAGGGAAAGGATTTTTAAACTTGCCGTTTCCCGAATTTTTTGGTTTTATGCGATTTTGGTGAAGTGCGGCTTTTTACTATATAAGGGAAAACCATTCGCCCGTTGTTTTAAAAAAAATTCGGGGGGAAAATTTTTATTCAATAAGAACGGTTTAAAAAGGGGCCCCCAGGTTTGTGTCCCATATGCAAGAAATACAGTAAGGGGAAACTCACAAGTTCAGTTTGCAGGGATAGAACGTGTAACTTTTTGGATAGAAATGAGGGACAGGCATAGAAAAAATTTTTCAGTTAGAGTCCAAAAGGATACTGGATACGGGAAACCAAATCGGGCCCCCTAGGGCTGAAAGATGGAAAAGATCTAACTTTTAAATTTTTTTAAAGGGGAATTTAATTTAAGGTTTTAAATTTTTTAACCAAAAAAATTTTTTTTTTGTCATAAAGTTTAACATGTTGCGTATTGTGCAACTGATTTTTTTCTTTAAAGACATCACGGTGGAGTTAAAATTTGACGCATCTACGCCCTATTTCCCCCCTCTTTGCCTTTTAAGGGAAAACCTCCCGGGAGGGCGTGAAACGGCTGGTTTGGGTTGGGTTTTTGAAATGTCCGAAATTTCCCCCTTTAAAGTTCCCAAAAAAAAGGATTTTTTTAGAAGAAGTTTGGGGGAGTGCCGTAAAAACTCTTTCTGAAGATTGAAATTCTCTGTTTTAATTTTTTTTTTACTATTTTTTATAGTTAAAAAAATTTTTGGGGGTTTGTTTAAACTTTCTATAAACAAAATGTCTTTCCGTCTCCCATTGCTTTCCCTTTTTTCTTTATTTTTCACACTTTTTTTTTTTTTCCCCATAGCTTCTTAGTGCCTTTTTCACTGCCCCCTGTTTTAGTAAAGGGGAAAACGCTTTCTTTTTGGGGTTTTTTTTGCCTCTTTTACTCCCTTTTTGATCCACATTGGGTTTTTCCCCGTTTTTTATTTTTTTTATTACCTAAAGGATGTACCTCTCACAGTGGTATTAAAAAGAAAATTTTTTTAAAAAAAATCCCTTTATTATTTGTTCTGCCCTATTTAAACACTTTGTCCCCCGTAAAAGTTTAAAGGGGCCCCCCCTTAGCAAATAAAAATTAGCCCCCTAAAATTCGTGTTTTTTTGGGGGCTTTCCC
Organism: Phyllomedusa bahiana; assembly: GCA_025379985.1. Lineage (NCBI taxonomy): Eukaryota > Metazoa > Chordata > Amphibia > Anura > Hylidae > Phyllomedusa > Phyllomedusa bahiana. The sequence continues at coordinate 14,300 of JAODAL010062998.1, forward strand.
TTTACCCAAAAAAATCTATTTAAGGGTAAGCCGGGAAAATTTTTTATAAATTTGGGGCACTATTCCCCGGTGCCCCTCAACCTTTAACCTTTGTTTCTCTGCCCGGCTATTAGTCAATATTTTTAAATCTAGAAGGGCCCCTTTTCCCTATTAGGTTTTTGCACCATTTTGGGGAAAGGTAATTTCATTAGTTATTTTTTCAAAAACCTTTTCCTTTGTGAGAGCTACAGGGTTCATATTTTCCCCAAATTGAAAGCCCGGGTAGTTAAAAATCGCCCCTAATAAAAAAACCCTCATTCTGATTAGCCGCCTCATCTATTTGCCTGAGAAGTAATCTTCCCCATGGGGTTTTATATTTGGGGGGGCCCATAGCAAAATCCCTATTTTGAATTTTATTACTGTTTTTACCCCCATGTATATTTTCCCATTAAATTCCACCTGTTCATTACCTGTACCATATCTTCCCCCAGTGTTGGCTTCGGTTAAAAACAACAACCAATTTTTACAGACCCGTTTCTGAATAAAATTTAATCAAAAACCAGAGTAAAAATTGCTTAAGGATAAAACTTGTAAAGAAATAAACAGATAGCGCCCCTTACCGTCTCTACAGCGTATTGCCGCACTTACCCAAACAGCCCAAAAAATAGCATTAAAAGAAATATCTCTTTAAAAATTTCATTTAAGATGAAATTCTGTCTAAAATCGTAACACAAGGCGTCAAGTTTGTACCCAAATGTGCATGTACTCTAGGGGATATTATCTCACCCTGTAGCTTTATTAGTAACAAAAAAAAACAGACAAAAAACGGTTCTCCCTAAAACATTTTTTTCATTTAAATGCAGTAAAAAAGAGGGAATGTTTTGTCCCTAAAAGCCCCAATTTAAAAGTAAGGGGGTTTATTCCCCGACTCAGCAATAAATATGACATACCAGGGTTTATTAATGGTAACTCTCAGTATGTCATATATATAATATATTAAAGAAGAACCACTGGAAGGTTAAAACTCGAATTGCGGAGAATATTTCAGATATTGTTTCCAAGGATAGCAATGTGTTGAGTGCAGCAAAGCACTTTATATGTGCACACGAACACAGTTTTTAAGCACTTTTCTTTTTGGGCAATTGAAAAGGTACAGAAAACTCCTAGAGGTGGCAACTGGAAACGTAGTCTTCTAAACAAAAAGGGGAAAACCCACTGGATATTATTATTAAATCCATGTTACTCTAAAGGTATGAACAACCGTTCGGATTTACTAAGATTATATTAAAGTTGTGACATCATACCTATTTTTGGGTTTAAGGTATATCATTTTTTATACTATTGTGGGAATACTGACAAATATTGATGCTGACAGGAATCTCCCAAGTTAATAGGTTGTATCATGCTAATGATAATTAAATTGAGAAAATTTAAAAAACTCAAATTGTTAAATTTTTTTTAATGGTTAAACTCCCTTTCGTCTTTACTCGGGGGTCCCCCTTTTTGGGTCAAAAATAAAAACAATAATTTAGAGAAGGAGGGGGGAAAATGTAAGGGGCGGTTTAGGGGCGCACAAGCAGACACAGACAGAGTAAGGCCCTGACGCTGGTCTCAAAAAACTGTTTCCTTTCCTTTTGGAGGTGGGTGGGCCCCAACCAGAAGACTGAGAGCTACACTAAATAAGTGGAAACACAAGATGCAGGAAAACGAATACAGAACACAATAATCAAGAGTCAGACAAGTCAAGTCACTAACTATCGGGGAACATAGTACAAAATTGTGAGACGGAAGAATAATCGGAAACCAAGCTAAGTCAATAACCAGGAAAGGCACGGAAAAGAGAAGGCGAGCTACAGGCAGAAAACAGACCAGTATAGCAAGCAAGGGGTAGAGATAGAATAGCCCTTTTATACCTGCCAGGAAGACTAAGGACAAAGGTACTAGGTGGAAGAAACAGAAGATCCAATAGGAAAACCCTACTGTCAATCTACCAGACCATAATAATGAATTCAGGCACTCTTAATATTTAGAGAAGGCAATTTATGACAGATCCCCACATCAGTCCAGACCTAACATTCATATATATCATATTGCCATATCCAAAATCTTGAGACACTTTTATCCATTTCTTAAAAAAATAAGCTTGTATTCAAATTTATCAATCAAAGTTAAAATTCTTCAATAGGACAACAGTCATGTATTTAGACGATTCCACAACTTAAGTCCGATTCAATATCTTATACAACATTGGCCAAAGTACTCTATTTGTACATAAGGAGCATATTTTCTAACTGCAGCAACTTTACAGCATTCTTAATATAGATACCGCATTTTTTAAGAAATGGATAAGTGCCTCAACATTTTTGGATATAGCAATTCGATATACATGAATCAATCAGACCAACAAGGAGCCAGGTTAACCCGTGGATTGCTGGGGAATTCCTGACCATGGGCGTTGGGCAGGAATCAATTTAACAACACAGAACAGAAGACCAAGTTTACACTGGTGAATAGAAATAAAAGGAATTATGGCCGAAGCCTCGGTTTTGTTTGCGGTGGCCATGGTCAGCAACCAGAGTCAAACACACAGGGTCTGACAGGCAGAATCATGACAGTACCCCTCCCACTTATGAGGGGCCACTGGACCCTCATCTGATCCTCCTGGCTTTGAAGGGTAGGCTTGGTGAAATTTTTCCACCAGCCAGGGAGCATGCAAGTCTCTAGCCGCCACCCACACTCGCTCCTCAGGACCATACCTCTTCCAATGCACCAAATAATGGAGAGAGTTCTGTATTTTGTGAGAATCAATTATACGTTTTATTTCATATTCCAATTCCCCCAGTACGACCACAGGACGAGGTGGAGAATGAGCGACAACCTCAGGAATATACTTTTTCAACAGCGATTTATGAAATACTGGGTGAATTCGAAGTGAATTAGGAAATCGCAATCTGAACAATACTGGGTTTATAATTTCCGTGATGACAAAGGGACCAATAAAGCAAATTTTGTTGATGGGACTCAAAGACAGAGATTTTTTGTTGAGAGCCACACCTTGTCGCCAACAGTATACTCAGGTCCGGGTCGGTGTTTCTTATTAGCATATTTAGTTTGTTTAAGTTGGGCATTTTTCAGAGTCTCATGACTCCTAGTCCAGACTATGCACAGTCAAACTGTACCCCTCTGCTAAACATGATGATACTAGAAGGAATGCCATGGAGTTTCAGTATATGACGGACAAATAATCCTGCGGGGGTCTTGGCCGTAGGTAATTTTTTTTAAAGCAATGAGGTGACACATTTTGGAAAAGTGATCTATTATCACCCAGATTACCGATCTACCCTTAGAGGGGGGAAAGCCGGTAATGAAATCCATGGAAATGTGAGACCAGGGTCTGTTGGGCAAAGGAAGGAGGTGTAACAGTTCCTCTGGGAGTTGTCAGGGAACCTAGCACAGGTCTCAAAGGCAGTAAGAAATTCCTTAACATCACGCTGCCAAAATGGCCACAAGTAAGTACGAGATAACAGTTAACCAGTGCCCATGATGCCCAAATGTCTGAACAAAACTGAGGAATGGACCTCCTCCAGTATCTACAAACAGAAATGACATGGGACAAAGAGCTTACCAGGGGGTCATTCAGAAGAAGCAGAACTTTGTGAATCAGCAATCATGGACACTAGATCTGAAATCAGGGTAGCAACAACTACTCCCGGAAAAAAGGATATTTTCAGGTTCCTCCTCTAGAACATTGCAGATACCAAAGCTTCAGCATAAAGCATCAGCCTTAGCATTTTTTACCCCTGGATGATAGGTTACCACAAAATTAAACCTAGTGAAAAATAACGCCCATCATGCCTAATGGGGTTCAACCTTTTAGCATCGTCAGAACTGTCACCTTATGCCTGGTGCCCACCAGACAGTGTCTCCACTCTTCGAAAGCCCATTTTATGGCCAGTAGTTCTCTGTTACCAATATCATAGTTAGTTTCAGCGGTGGAGAAATTTCTGGAGAAGAAGGCGATGGGACGGAGGTTGGTAAAAGGTTTAGCTCCCGAAATAAGAACGGCCCCTTCTCCCTTCTCAGAGGCATCAGCCTCCACGATTAAAAACTCTTCTGGGTCAGGGAGGACCAGGACAGGAGCAGAAGTAAAACAATTTTTCAAGGTGGAAAATGCTTGTTGAACCTCGGGTGTCCAGGAGGAGGGGTAAGCCCCTTTTTTAGTGAGATCAGTTAGGGGTTTATCAATCAATGAAAAGTTCTTAAGGAATTTACGATAATAGTTAGCAAAGCCTAAAAAACTTGGGATTTCTTTTAAGGTAGCTGGTCTTACCCACTCTACGACGTCAGAAACTTTTTGTGGATCCATACTTATCAAATCGGAAGCAAGTACATGTCCCAAAAAACCTACCTCCTTGACTCCAAAATAACACTTGGACAATTTGGCACATAGATGGTTCTGGCGCAACCTGGAGAGGACCTCCCTCACATGCGCCTGATAGGAGCTCCAATCCGGTGAGAAAATGAGGATTTCATCCAGTTACACAACAAGAAAATGGACCAAAAGATCTCTGAAAATATCATTAACGAAGTGTTGGAAGGCGGCCGGGGCATTACTAAAACCAAAAGGCATGACAAGATATTCAAAGTGCCCCCCAGGTGTATTAAAAGCCATTTTCCATTCATCACCCTCTCTGATATGGAACAGGTGGTAAGCCCCACTGAGATTAATTTTGGAGAACCACCGAGGCCCCACAACGTGGTTAAATAAATCTGGGATCAGAGGGAGTGGATGCTGATTCTTTAATGTAATTTTATTAAGTTCCCTGTAGTCAATACAAGGACAGAGACCTCCATCTTTTTTCTCGACAATGAAAAAACCAGCACCCACCGTTAAGATAGAGGGTTGTAAACTTTCCTTAATATACTGATGCATAGACTCTCGTTCCAAGGCAGATAAGTTGCAGATAAGTTGAAAATGAGACCTTTAGGGAGTTTTGCCTCCGGAATGAGGTCTCCGGTACAATCATAAGACTGCTGCGGATGAAGGCTATCAGCGACGGCCTCGTCAAAGACATCTTTGAAATCAGAAATAAATTCAGGAATATCATGATCATTATATATAGAACACACCAATGAATGGACAATCTTCAAACAAGAACCCCAATGTTTCCTCCAGCAAACA
>JAODAL010062999.1:0-19459 GCA_025379985.1 Phyllomedusa bahiana
TTTTTTCACACACTTCTGATCTCTGACAAGAAGCTTAATTGCAAAATTCACAGCAGGTGTTTGATCACTGAATCGCCCAAAAGATTTAGGGGATCAATTTTTAAATTTGGATTTAAACAGTCCTCCTCATCATGCTGTTCACATTTTGACATTGTCAGCCAAGAAAACACCTTACAATTTATTAACAATACCTTGCCATTACGAGGCTTCAAGCAGAATGCTCATAAACCTACTTACCTGTGGCCTCAGCTACCTACATAGGGCCTTGCCTGCCTAATTACCTGGGGTCTTACCTGCCTACGTACCTACCTACCTGGGCCTTGACAACCTACTAACCTTTTTTATGTAAGTACCTGGGATCTTGCCTAGCTGGGGCTTTACCTACTGTTCGCCCTATAAATCTACCTAACAAGGTTTTACCACACAATGGGTGGCCTATCTATTTAGATACTGAGTGGAGGGCATGGCTACCTATCTAATAGCATGGATTTGGCTAACTAATTTGGAGGGGGCTACCTATTTAAAATGGGGATCTACCAACAGTTTCTTTAGGGCCATATTTAGTATTGGTGCCCTAAACACTTTAGATAGCTGTCAGCCAAATGCTGATTAGTGTTTCTGTATTTAGGCGTTGGACTACTTCGGACCAGTGTTGGATCCATTTGCATTGTTTATTTGTCACCCCAAGGTTGACACCGAGTCACAGTGCTGGTAATACAAACACATCTATTACTAACACTGAAATAAAATGGTAAAAGAAACACAGACCTGTATTTTTTTCTACTGCAAATCTGCGCCCAAGTGTAGTGTGAATAATATTCAGTCCTGGACCAAACTGAGAAGGAAATCATTTAAAGTGAACCTGTCACATAGATTATGCCCCACTTGCTGAGGACAGCACAAGCTAGTGTCAGAAATGCTGTTTCCAGTGCTGTGTCCCTTATTCTGTAAGATGGAGGAGTTTTAGAGCATTTAATGCTCAAATCTTATTCCTGAGCAGGTGTTAGCCCCACCCACCAAAGGCTAGCCCCGTCCACTGACAGTTAATCACATGCTTCTACCTATTCAAAGTAATAGGTTTATAAGTTGAGGTGAGCGGGGCTTGTCTCAAGTGGACTCTTTGTTTAACTCTTTTATGGCTGAAAACTGCGAATTTGAGCACTAAATACTCAAAAACTACAGCATCTGACAGAATAAGGGACACAGCGCTGGAAACAGCATGTCTTTCTCTAACTTGTGCTGTCCTCAGCAAGGGGGCATAACCTATGGGACAGGTTCTCTTTAAGATCTATTTTTACCATCAGAGGTAGGAATTGGTAGGGAAGTGCTGATAAAATGAGAAGTCTAAGATGTTTGTGTGGTAAATTCTGCAGGGACGAGTTGCGGCCGGGAGAAGTCGTCATGGTGGTCTGGGTCGGATGGAGAAGAAAAGGGACAGAGAACGATTCAGAAAATGACTGTTCAGATAAGATATCTCCTGTGAGTCCCTGGATGTCAGGGTTTATTTTGCTACAGTGTTGGATCATTGCTGTAGTCACTGTCATGTAATAGTGACCTGAGCTGGTGTCTGACCACTATGTGGATTCTAAATGGCTGTGTGGTAGTTTATACCTGAGCAGGTGTCTGACTACATGACAGTATTATAGGTTATAAGTTTGTTATTGATAATGTGTATATTTAGTCCTGTGAATGGTTGTGTTGGTTGGGGGGCCCAGTGCACAGCTCTGCCCAGGGGCCCATAATGCTGTTAAGATGGCCCTGGGGTACAGATCATAGCCGTAACACAATCTCTAAGGGGTCAGTCCTCTGTTCCTCCCCACCTTCATAGGAGACTGTGCCTCTAAGAAATGGCCTTCTCTCACTGTGATGAGAACATGTGGCAGCATTATTCAGTCACTATGGGGTGAAAATATGTGGCGGTATTATTCAGCCACTATGTGGTGATGATATGTGAAGGTATTATTCAGTCACTATGTGGTGATAATATGTGATGGTATTATTCAGTATCTGGTGATGATATGGGATGATATGATGGTATTATTCAGCCACTATCTGGTGGTAATATATGGCTATTGTGTTGTAGTATTTGGTCTTAGTGGAACTATTGGTAATGTTGGGCCTGGGATTCTGGTTTTGTGTAGCAGTGATATTTGGTAACTGTATGACTATTATTTAGTGCTTTTATACTTAGTAGTTTGTGTTATAGCTTTTTATGTATCTTTATTTATATTAAAGGTATCATTCGTGGAGAAGAACATATATCTTTAGACCTTTTATGTTTGACATCCGGTATCCTGATGGCAATTAAGTGAGGAAGACTCAGAAGCCCCAATGCTCCATCTTGATTACAGGTTAGTGTGATGATGTCATCTCACTAGTCTGTATAAGTTGAAATAAGACTGGGTGGGGGCACTGTACAGGTGGCGGAGGCAGGGAGCCACAGTGGTCCCTAAAATACGTATGCTGTTTAAGTACCCATTCTGGAAAGTCACATGATCAATTTTCTCCAATGAGAAGTTCTAACTATTAAAGTAACTAATAAACAACATAAAACATAAACAAATACATCTATCTTATGAAGAAATTATGAAAAGGTTAATAATAATACATTATGGCCTGTTTTATATTCAGTCCATTTGGAACCCTGGTGTTCAAATCGAAAATCCAGCGTGACTCCCTACTCAGAAGTTTCCGGAGTAAATCTCCGCCCCTCTGTGAATGCACTACCTTCTCTATGCCTAGAAATGAGAAGGAACTCACGTCCCCCCATGAACCTCCAGAAAATGCTCAGATACCATAAAAATATTTGAAACATTATATGCATGTTTTTTCTTTTTTTAATATTTTGTATACAGTAAAGTATTAATCATTTTTTGCAAACCTTAATTCTTGGTGATGGATATTGTAGCGGTACCTGGACTTTGCAGCACTCAGTACACCCCTTACATTTTTGTAAATATTGTTTTATATATTTTGACAACACTGAATACATGACACTTTGATATAATGTAGAGTAGTCAGTGTGCAGCTTGTATAACACTGTAAATAACTCAACACACAGCCATCAATGTCTAAACCGCTTGCAACAAAAGTGAGTAGACAATAATGCTGGCACCTTGTGTCAGTCTTATAGAAGCTCCCACACTATTCAAAAATCTAATCAACCAACAGATCTTGGGAGAGTGTATAAAACTTAACATTTATTAAATATACTTAAAATAATAGTGACCCACGATAAGCTAAAGCAGAGATACAAATAGTAGGTAATATTATACGATGGTATCCGGACACTGTCCCTGTTATACCCCTATATACCTACTATTACCCCTGCCTATCAACAATAGGGCACTTGCCCTGAAAAAGAGCGACCCTATATCAGGAACCTTGCCCTAAAAACACAGCCCCTATTAGACCCTATAATGTATAAAGCACACTATACCAAACAGCACTATATATATCCCAGTGAATTTTAAAACACAGTATGGGATTCCCAGTATACAAATGCCCCGACATGTTTCTCCCTTTACTTTCAGTGTCATCAGGGGACTGAGAGGAGTACAAAGTACTGAGGTGCTCTACAAAAAGAAAAAACATATAATACATATAAATCAATAAATAAATAAATAAATAAATAAATAGACAATATACATATCTACATATATATACATTGTTTAAACCCAATTAATTAATCCTTACCAGTGGAGACCAAAAGGGGGCCAAATAGGAGACAATACAGAGCATATGGTTTCTGATGTCAAGGGGAGGGCTATGATGCCAACCCTGTGGAACGCCATCTGGGCCGTTTTATACCAATGTCCTGTTAAACATGATCTTGTTACACCCATGAGACCTATGACAGTTCCGCCCTGGGGGCCATGGCGCATGATCGTTTGCGTTCCACGGATCCATGACAACTTCCGCCGTCGTACTGTGGTCAGGGTTTTTCGCGTGGGCGTTCCCCCAGATCTTTGTGGATTTTATGAGGGACTTCGTCATTGTGTCACAGATGTGGGCGGCGACGCGCCGAGATACTTAGCAACGCCGCCCACATGTTGTTTTATCTGGTGGTGGTGTGTAGTGGCTGGACACTAAACGGTCTTTCAAACTTCCCCCTCTCCTAAAAGTAATTAACCCCTTCAGGACCCGGGTTTTTTTTTTTGTGACACGTTCGTTTTTCCCTCCTCGTCTTCTGAAAGCCATAACTTTTTTATTTTTCCAATACATAGACACATGAGGGCTTTTATTTTTCGGGACAAAATGTACTTTTAATGGTGTTTATTCACTATACTAATAGATTATACTGGGAAAACGCAAAAAAATTCCAAGTGGGCAAATTTGTGAAAAAAAAAAACGTATTTTCGCCATGTTTCTGGGTGATTTGATTTTATGGCGTTCAATCTTCGGAAAATATAATGTGTTATCTGTATTCTACAGGTTGTTACGCATCCGGCAATACCAAACATGTAGGGTTTCTGTTATGTTTTGGTACCGTAAAAAAATTCCAAACATTTTCTATTTTTGAAATTTGCGCCAATGCGCCATTTTGTGCGACCAATAGCTTTTTTTTTCTTCTACGGTTTTCAGCGTACGGGATAAATGATGTTATATTTTTATAGATTGGACTTTTTCGGACACGGCGATACCAAATATGTGTAACTTTTTTATTATTTTAATGATTTTATTTGTAAAATGGGGAAAGGGGGGTGATTTGAACTTTTAAAACTTTTTTTTTTGTACTTTTAAACTTTATTTAATTTTTTTTTTTACTGTAACATTTAGTCCCCTATGGTGCTTGACAACTAGGGGGCGCGATTGTTAATACATCCTAATGCATTGCATAGGCAATGCATTTTGGGTTTTTACAAAGATGGCGGTTTCCCCACTTCCTGTCTGCGGACGGAAGTGGGGCAAACCGGCCAGGGTAAGTGACGCGAGCCTTCACAAGGCTCCCCACCACAATGCCCGGTGATTGGATCGGCGCAGCATAGCTACGCTGATGCCGATCACCGCACCGATCGGAGCGCGGCACCGATCGGCGTTAATTCAAACGCCGCGGCCATCTTTGCCGCAGTGTATTGATGGTAAAACAGCGCCAGCGGGCAGAGCCACCCACCGGCGCTGTTACTGCGGGTGTTAGCGGCGATATGCCGCTAACACCCGGCGGCTGTGCGGGGGGGCCGCGGCACGATCCCCCTGCAAAGCCCCTGAGCGGCCCAGGGACGTACCCATACGCCCAGGGTCGTGAAGGGGTTAAAGGACGAGGTCCAACTTTGTCTTTTATATCTGGATCCATCATCCATATAAAAGACAAAGTTGGCCCTCGTGAATATACAATATGTTGTGTTAAGTAATTGTCTGCCTTGATCACACTCTGTAACTGGCACAAATGACCATTTTCTATTTATTGCCTATTCATGTCTTTCAGTATTTTTTGGATTGTGATGTACCTTGAATCTGAATGGCAATATATACGCCTCCTGGAAGCGTTATTATCATCTTCAGTTGCTTTGGGAACGCTGTATATACAGCGCTTCCTGTTTAACGGCGTTGCTAAGTATCTCGGCGCGTCGCCGCCCACATCTGTGACGCGATGACGGAAGTCGTCATAGATCACATGATCTGTGGAACGCAAGCGAACACGTGACCACAGTATGACGGCGGAAGTTGTCATGGATCCTGTGGAACACAAACGATCATGCGTCCATGGCGCCAGGGTGGAAGCTGTCATAGGTCTCATGGCTGTAACAAGATCATGTGACCAGGACATGGTTTAAAACGGCCCAGATGGCGTTCTCACATGGTTGGCACATCATAGCCCTCCATTGACATCAGAGCCATATGCTCTGTATTGTCTCCTATTTTGGCCCCCTTTTGGTCTCCACTGGTAAGGATTTAATTAATTGGTCTTAAACATATGTAGATATATGTAGATATGTATATTGTCTATTTATTTATTAATTTATATGTATTATATGTTTTTTTCTTTTTGTAGAGCACCTCAGTACTTTGTACACCTCTCAGTCCCCTGATGACACTGAAAGTAAGGTAGAAATATGTCGGGACATTTGTAGTACTGGGATCCATACTGTGTTAAATTCACCGGGATATATATAGTGCTGTTTGGTATAGTGTGCTTTATACATTATAGGGTCTAATAGGGGCTGTGTTTTTAGGGCAAGGTTCCTGATATAGGGTCGCTCTTTTTCAGGGCGAGTGCCCTATTGTTGATAGGCAGGGGTAATAGTAGGTATATAGGGGTACAACTAAAGTGAGTACACTCCTTTGTAAAAACAGATAAATTATGTCCAATTTGCAATTTTCCCCTCATGGTGTCATGTGACTCGTTATTGTTACAAGGTCTCAGATGGGGAGCAGATTTCTTAAATTTGGTCATATCTCTATCACACTCTCTCATACTGGTCTCTGGAAGACATGGCACTTCATGGAAAAGAACTCTCAGCATCTAAAAAAAACAACCTTTTGATCTACATAAAGTTGGCTAGACTATAAGAAGATTGCTAACACCATGCAAATGAGCTGCAGCATGGTAGCCATGACCATACAGTGGTTGAACAAGACAGTTTCCACTCAGAACAGACCTTGCCATGGTCGACCAAATAAGTCTAGTACACATATTCAGCGTCGTATCCAGAGATTGTCTTTTTAAAATATACATGGGTGCTGCCAGAATTGCTTCAGAGATTAAAAGGGCAAGGGGTCAGCTTGTCAGTGCTCAGACCATGCGACGAACACGGCATCAAATTGGTCTGCATGGCTGCCATCCCACATGGAAGCCTTTTTTTTTAAAGATGATGCACATGATAGCCCATAAACAGTTTGTTGACGACAAGCAGACTAGGCACATGGATTACTGGCACCATGTCATGTTTTCTGATGAAAATTATTTGGTTCAGGTGGTGTCAAGTGTGTATGGCGGCAGCCAGGTGAGAAGTACAGAACAATATGTCTTGCCTACAGTCACGCATGGAGGTGGGAGTGTCATTGTTTGTGGCTGCACGAGTGATGCCGGCTGTAGGGAGCTACAGTTCATTGAAGGAACCATGAATACCAACTGTGACATACTGGAGCAGAGCATGATCTCTTCCCTCCGGAAACTGTTCCTCAGGACAGCATTCCAACATGATAACCATTTCAAAGACAACCACTGACTTGCTAAAAAAAATTAGGGTGAAGGTGCTGGACTGACCAAGCATGTATCAAGACCTAAACTCTATTGAACATCTGTGGGGCATCCTCAAACGGAACGTAGAGGAACGCAAGGTCTTTATCATTCACTATCTCTGTGATGTTGTCATGGAGGAAGATTATAGTGGCAACCCGTGAAGCGCTAGTGAACTCCATGCCCAAGAAAGTTAAGGCAGTGTTGGAAAAATAGTGGGCACACAAAATATTGACACTTTGGGCACAATTTGTCCATTTTCATTTAGGGGTGTTTAGATATTGATGACTGTGTGTTGAGTTATTTTGAGGGCACATATAATACAATGTTTACAAAAATGTGAGGGATATATACACTACTCACAAAAAGTAAGGGATATTTGGATTTTGGTTGAAATTTCAGGATGAACATAACATTTCTTAAAAATGTTTTTTAAATGAACTAAATGAGAACATTTCTTGACTTTGAATGCACGTTCAACTGTTCAATATTTCAGTAATTTTTCCACAACTTTCTGATCTCTAACAGGGAACTTAATTCACAACAGGTGTTGATCCCTGAATAGCCCAAAAAATGTAGCAGGATCAATTTGAATTGGGATTTAAACAGTCCTCCTCATCATACTTCTCATCTTATCATCTCCTCATCATCTTACAATTGATCAACAGTAACTTGCCATTGCAAGACTTCAAACATGCTTTTAGATGGAAGTGACTATTGTGCCTAGAGTGTCACAGAGTCTAAGCAGGTTGCAAAAGAGATACAGAGAGACTGGAAGAGTCACAGAAAGGCAAAAAATTGGATGTCCTTTGGCTACATCACACACTGATGACCGCTTCATTGTAAATAATGCCCCGTGGAATCGGAAGATGAATGCAACACAAGTCCTGGCACATGAAAGGAAGGTAAAAGGCAACCAAGTGTCATGTCAGACCATTCATAACCGTTTACACCAGGGTTGTCTGCATGCTAGATGACTGGCAAGGGTACCTGATCAGTACCTGACCTGGCTAATGCAAATCGCTCTCTTTGATGTCTTCGGCATCATTAGCAGTAATCACTTCTGCTCTGAGTGAATTGAATTTCATGCTCCAAGGCCCATGCAAAACAATGATGCCTGTGCCCGGTGGTATTGTCAGGTACCCTTGTTGGTCATCAAGCACGCAGACCATGCTCATGTAAATGGTTACAAGTCGTCAAACACCTGCTTTGAATTTTGCCATTAAGCTCCATGTTGGAGATCAGCAATTTGTGCAAAAAGTACTGAAACATTTAACATTTAGACATGTGTAATCTAAAGTTAAGAGATTGTCTTACTTAGTTATTTAAAAAAAAAAAAAAAAAAACATTTTTTATATTAATCCTGAGTTGAAAAGCCAAATAACCCCAACTTTTTATTAGCAAATTTGTAGAAAAAAATACCTTCATATAAAGGTTTAGATTCAAAGCCACCTGTCTGTATGTATGTGTGTATATATATATAATATATATATATATATATATATATATATATATATATATATATATATATATATATATACAGACAGATGGCTTTGAATCTAAATCTTTATATGAAGGTATTTTTTTCTACAAATTTGCTCCATATCAAAGGTCAAGATGTGTCCATCTTGGCCTTTTTTACTGCATGTTTTTATTAATTAATGTACACTCAGTCTGGACAAGAAACTAATGTTGATTCTAGTTCTTTTTAAAAGCACAAAATATATAGCATGTATTATTTTGTATCCTTTATATTTTAGCACAATTTCTTATTTCTTTTAAAGTAAGGCAAAAGGAGAAATATATGGGTTCAAAGAAGCATTGTACATCCTGCTTGCTTCCTGTTTATTTTTAATTCCATCCATATTTAACTTTTCTTTCCTAACTGATATTTTTCTGCTTAAGCTTTACTTTAAATGGTTAATTCTTATAAAATATTTTTAATGCACTAAAAAATCATGCACTGTTTCACTTCTCTGCTTCTTCTCTCCATTTCGCACCTGCAGTTAACAAACATCTTTAAAAGAAAAATGTGTCATCTTTTGAAAAGGACCCCTAGGCTCCTTGTATTTGGCACATGGTTATTATCTCATCTAGAGACTTTTAGGATGCCACCTAAAAACACTTATCTGCCAAAGTTGTGTCTACTCTATTTTAGATGTAAACAACTTTTTTTTTTTAAATTAAATTTCAAACATTTTATTTTAATTTTTTCATAATCAGTATAGAAGACTTTGGGCTATAAATAATAGTTTGTTCGTTTAAAAAAAATAAAGAGTATAAAAAAATCTACACATAATATTAAGGGTTTCTATATGACCATTAACAGTAAAATGTCTTATCCAAAGGTCATTAATAGCGCATGAGGATATGTGTATATACATCCCCATATTTCCTTTGTCCTATAAAGCACCAAATAATTATAATTAAGCACTGTACAGAGTAACTTTCCTGTTCAAGACAAACACCCTAGGGCCATTGAAGAAAAAATATAAAAATGAAATGAGGACATGCACATCAACACCATGGACCCAAGTCTATCCGTCCCTCACCTTCTGTCTCATTCCAACCTCAGAGATTGTAAGTCCTTCTGGGTAGAGTCCTTTCTCCCTCAATAAAAGTTTGCTGTTTTTTAGTGACATTTTTTTGGTCTTATGTGATATAATGACACCCTTTGGAATGTACAGCAGCCTGTAACTAACGGCACTCTAAAATAAATAATAATAATGATCAATATGCTGCAAGTCATTAGTGCTAATTGCTGAGCCACTGTGCTGGTGTCTCAGTCATACAGCAATAAGATAAGAGATGTTTTTTGAGCCAAAGATCTGTATCAGGTCAAGAGGTCCAGACAAAGGGAGACAAAACTGAAGCAGCAGAAAATACTGTATGTGACTAGAGTTGGAACAGGAATTCAGTGGATGAAAAGAAGCTTGTCAGGGGACTGTTATGTTGTCCAGACATGAAATGTGACTGTGGATTTTGATTGTCTGCACTGATGACATCATCTGCACAAACTTCCACATCATTAGACTAAAGTTTCTAGGTGCCACCAGCTACTTTTTGGGGGACAGTGATCAAGCAAGGAAAGCATGTAATTTGCAATCCATTACTAACTTTTATATTCAAGTTAAAAAGGTCAAGTTTTGTACAAACAGAAGATAGTGTAGATTCCGGTCTAAGCATGTGGCCCAGATATGATATGGTGTGGTGGGACACAAGGTCCCTACAAGCACTCTATTTGTCACTGTATGATCTCTCTCTTTATGTCACTCTGTTTCTGTATGATCTCTCTATGAGACACTGTAGAACATGTCAAACTCAAGAACCCAGGGCAGAATTCAGTCCGCTACTGAGAGTCCATGAAAGCTATTTGGATGATGTGATAGGAGGGTGCTGCGGTGAATGCAGTGAGTAGAATGGCGCCTGCCAACCAAACGAGTCACCAGCGTGACTCCTGGCACCCTCAAAGGTATAAAGCTCAGTGATAAATAAATGGTAGGGGTTGGCTTTTATACAACCTTAAAGAATATCTAAGCTTTTTTCTGACCATGTGGTGCACCTCTCTTTTAGAACAATAGGAGCTACTTTATCAACAACCCAGGAAAAAGGTACATACACCATAGGAAGCCTGCTGGGACACTTCTGTTTTGTACATATGGTGTCTGAGGTTAATTTTAAGTAGTTATATTATACAGCCTTATAGTTACAAATTACCCATTAAGGGCAATCATCAATCAATGCTGGTGAGGCCATCCACAAAAATGAGTTTGACACCCCAACCCCGTTACTTGTGAAATCAGGGCACAGCGAGGTACGGCCCAATAGACACCTACAGTGCTGTGTTATACGTTCAAGCAAGCCTTCACACGGAATGCCAGGAATCCAGCAGGTTAAAAGCCAATATTTCTTAGACAATTACATGGCAAACAGAGTGACAAAAAATGCTAGTGGTAGACGCTAATGCATATCCGACCCTATACTCTGTTATAGTCCATACAACTCAAAGCTTTGTGTACAAGTCCTTAGTATCATTGAATAAATTAATAAAAAGATTAAACAGCTTTTAAGTGAGAGGAGAAGAGAAGGACATTACAGAAATAAACAAGTCATTTAAAATTAATGTAGGTTGTGTCATTTACACGTGTTGAATTAAAAGATGAACTTTACTGTCTGCACGGTTTCTATTTTTGTTGTTATTTATGATTTCTCTCGTTCCCGTCCACAGCTCTGTGACTAAATCAATTTGATTACATTGCTGATGAATTGGGTTGTTCTCTATCCTGTATTTAGTATTCTGCGTTTCAATGAACAATGACTCTATTTTAAAACACATTGTAAAATACATTAAAGGTATCGGAAAAGCTTTTTAAATGTCTGCTGGGATTGGATTTTAAACCATTTCAAGTTTAGTTTCTAATACAGTCATATGAAAAAGTTTGGGCACCCCTATTAATCTTAATCATTTTTAGTTCTAAATATTTGGGTGTTTGCAACAGCCATTTCAATTTGATATATCTAATAACTGATGGACACAGTAATATTTCCGGATTGAAATGAGGTTTATTGTTCTAACACAAAATGTGCAATATTAGTTATTAGATATATCAAATTGAAATGGCTGTTGCAAACACCCAAATATTTAGAACTAAAAATGATTTAGATTAATAGGGGTGCCCAAACTTTTTCATATGACTGTATATTTGCCAACTCTTAACAAGAGGTAACATATTGATGACCAGCAGGTGGTCTTGCTAATAGGCAGCTTTGCATTTGCATTTTCTGCTGTGGTGAAATAATTACTTTACAGCACCTCCTATATAATAAAAATGTGAAGTCATTAACCAAATTAAGGTACATGTCATTGCTATTAATCTTGCAGTGTGTTAAGGTGCTGATGTAACCCTTTGCAGTGCAATGTTTACACACATTTTTTTTATAATGGAATAGTGTAGTGTAGAGGAGTATGCTTTACTAAAGTGTTTTCAAACCCCTTATGCAAACAATGGAAAAACCATTGAAATGTTACGTATTTATCGCCGGAGATGGGATTTGGTGACAAGCCTGAGGGCAGGATTGTTGTTACCTAGATAACTGGGAGGTGACCACAGTACACATATACAGGCACCTCACAGTGAGGAAGGGAGTTGAGGGCAGTTAGTTAGTTAAAATAAGTCAGATATAGTGAGTTGTTTCATTTGGGGTCAGGAGGATCTCTTCAAGAGTGTGCAGCCCAGGTCAGATGTCGGCTAGGTCCAAAAGAAATAAGATCTGAAATGTCACGCCTCAGTTTCCAGGAAAAGACAGACAGAGACAACTAGAATCTATTTACAGGTTAGAAGACTGGTGACAAGGAAGAGTGTAAGGCTTTGAGATAAACAGTGAATAGACCTCATTATAGCTTCTGATCTTGTACAATTGTATAAGAAGATAGTTCCAGATCGCTTGAGGTTAAATAGCAAGGCTCATGCATAGTATATGGGACATCTGGATGTATATTAGGATATTGTGCCACTCCTGATTCAAGCTTCTGAGAGATTTATAGAAGATAAATGTTTTAAGGTTTTTTCTCACTACAAAGATTAGCTTTCAAGATGTAGAGACAGGTAAATAAAGACTTTTTATAAAAATATTAGTCTTTTGATTTTACCTTGGTCATGAGATAAGAGAAATTTTATTTGTAGCAAATTAATAGGTGATCCAGCAATCTTAAAATTCAAGGCTTCCTTTATTGAGAACAATCTTAAGAATGTGGCATAGTAAGAAATGCAATAGAACGCTGGCACATTTCGAGCATAAAGCTCTTAGTCAAAGCATAACAATAAATGCCACAAACCTATATATATGTATAGGACATAATAGGCTCACCTCACCTGTGATGCGGGATCAGTGTCTCCACCCCCATCCAACTAAGCAGCAGCAGGTATACACGATGTGTCTCTGACACGCCTAGTGATGATGCAAGACAGGCATTGATACAGTGATTGATATTCCTTGTTATTCTGGGCTCTCATCCTCTGCACTCTAAGTGGCATTGTATTTTACTCTGTGGGATTCCCTTGATGAGGTGATCGTTTGTCATGTGGTCTCTCACTGCCCTATGCCTTGTCTTACATCATCACTGGGTGCCTCGCAGTCGCTTGGTATACACCCGCTACTGCTTAGTTGGGTGGGGGTGGAGACACCAATTGCGAATAACAGGTGAGCCTATTATGTCATTCTATTGCCTTTCTTTCTGTGCCACGTTTTTAAGATTGTCCTCAATAAAAGAAGCCTTGAATTTTAAGATTGCTGGATCACCTATTTGTTTGCTGCTAGTTTCTCGTTGCCTACCGCATGGATCCATGCAGTCTGCCTACATTGGAGTGGTGAGTTGATCCTCTTTTTCTTTTTACAGATATTTTATTTGCTCTGAGTGCACACAGGTTTCTCCGTCCATATCTTCCTTCCTGATTAGACAAAGAGCAGAAAGTGACATCACCATGGACAGAGCTTTCTCTAGAGGAGACTCTTTGGGCCTTATGTATAAAAACTGTCTAGCAGTAAGACTGTCTTTGTTGGCCATACAGGGGAAACATCTCTCCTTAAGGAGAGCACTGAATGAACAGCGTGTAGAGATTTGTTTTGCCGTTTCGCACTCTACGAAGCATCTGCATATCACAAGGCATCATGGGAAAAGGGCTGAGAAGCCCACAGCGCCCTCTGTTGGATGTAACAAATCCTCAATTTACTTTTGACCTACTAGATCTTGAGAAAGCAAAAAGGATTTTAGCCAAGCCAGTATCTCTCATCTGCAGACAACGCTGTTTCAGGATTTTTGTCCCTCATCAGTGCAGAGCAGAGCGATACTAGCTGGCTGTGTGGGAGGCATCAGGCGGCTCAGGAAGGGAAACATCTCTCCTTAAGGAGAGCACCGAACGAACGGCGTGTAGAGATTTGTTTTGCCTTTTCGCACTCTACGAAGCATCTGCATATCACAAGGCATTATGGGAAAAGGGCTGAGAAGCCCACAGCGCCCTCTGTTGGATGTAACAAATCCTCAATTTGCTTTTGACCTACTAGGTCTTGAGAAAGCAAAAAGGATTTTAGCCAAGCCAGTATCTCTCATCTGCAGACAACGCTGTTTCGGGATTTTTGTCCCTCATCAGTGCAGAGCAGAGCGATACTAGCTGGCTGTGTGGGAGACATCAGGCAGCTCAGCAAGGGAAACATCTCTTCTTAAGGAGAGCACCGAACGAACAGTGTGTAGAGATTTTTTTTGCATTATGGGAAAAGGGCTGAGCTACTGGCTTGGCTAAAATCCTTTTTGCTTTCTCAAGACCTAGTAGGTCAAAAGTAAATAGAGGATTTGTTACATTCAACAGAGGGCGCTGTGGGCTTCTCAGCCCTTTTCCCATAATGCCTTGTGATATGCAAATGCTTCGTAGAGTGCGAAAAAGCAAAAAAAATCTCTACACGCCATTCGTTCGGTGCTCTCCTTAAGGAGAGATGTTTCCCTTCCTGAGCCGCCTGATGCCTCCCACACAGCCAGCTAGTATCGCTCTGCTCTGCACTGATGAGGGACAAAAATCCAGAAACAGCGTTGTCTGCACATCAGAGATACTTGCTTGGCTAAAATCCTTTTTGCTTTCTCAAAACCTAGTAGGTCAAAAGTAAATTGAGGATTTGTTACATTCAACAAAGGGTGCTGTGGGCTTCTCTACCCTTTTCCCATAATGCCTTGTGATTTGTTGGCCATAGAAAGCAATCAGAGCTCAGCTTTTATTTTTTCAAAGCACTATATGAAATGAAACTGAGCTCTAATTGGTTTATATGGACAACAAAGACAATCTTACTGCTAGACAGTTTTCATACAAGGCCTTTTATCTCTTACACGATTAGCTTTGGTTTACAGATCTGTGATTGCTTTGTTCTGGGCTGTAACATTGCTCATTTGTTCGTTGGGGTATGAGTAGAAATAGAGGCTAAGACTATGTCTACACAGCACTGGATTCTTATTCGATTTTCAGCAGATTCAGTATTTTGAATCCACTGAAAATCTGACTGAGCCCAGTGCTGTGTAGACACCAATAGAAAATCCATGCTGTAGTCTACACAGCACAGGTTTTCTACTGAAGCTGCTGGCTGTCCGGCAGAAGATGGAATATGTTTTATCTTCCGCCGGATATCCATCAGATTCCTGTGCAGCATATGTACTGCGCTTGCGGGAATCTGAAATTCAACAGTGTTTTTTTTTGTGCAAAAAAACGGCAGTGCAGAACGATATGGGGAAGTTAAGATACTGTCCGATTTCCGATAGTATTTTAACTTTGTTGTGGAGACATAGCCTAAGACTCATACTTACCTCTCAGACGCTCTGGTTCACTCCCGGCTGCTGGTGTCTTCAACCAGGAAGTAAGCAGTGAATGTTCATCGTTCACATGACAGGAACAACCAATGACAGTCCACAATTCCCCCTGCACATGATCTCTGTGGCCTGTAATTGGCTGCAGCTGTCACGTAAAGGAAGCACGTTCACTGCTCCAGTAAGGCTGAACATATCGGCAGCCGGGAATGAACGGGACAGTCCAGAAAGTAAGTATGAGTCTTAGATTCTATTTTTACTCATACCTCGATAGACAAAAGAGCAATGTTAGGACTCAGAACATTCCTTTAGGTGCCTGTTGATAAATATGACACTATGCCTGGAATAAAAGGAATTGTTTGTTTATGCCACTGCTCAACTGCGTCTACGTTCTGCTTAATCCCTTACAGGTTGTTCTCACTGAAAAGATCTCAAATGATGGGGACAGTAAAAATAAACACTTTTGTAATTGGTTTGCATTACCTAAGTCACTTAGTATAGTAGATATGAGCGAAATTTTGCATCTTTAGCTATTTCTTCTGCAGCTGGTCGGGACACGCCCCCTTTTCTGTGATTGCAGACTGATATGTCATTCAGCCTGTTTGGAAACGCCCACAGACGGGAAATTCCCCCTGCGCTGTGATTGGCTGCCAGCACACTCTGTGTTTATTCCCCTCTGAGCTGTTGAAATTGAAAGTGAAACTAGGTGCCTCAGCTTCTCTATGCTCCTATCTCAACTCTATGTAAAGGATCTGGGCAATTAATCAGTCTCTAGCAGTTAGATTCACTCACCCCTCATATAACACAGCCTTATACACTGCTCTTCCCCCAAGTAACACAGCTTTATACAGTCTGTTCCCATCACCCATATTACAGCCTTATACAGTCTGCTCTACCTCCTGCCTGATAACAGGGGGGGAGGGAGAAAGCAGAGAGCATTTCGCACACTTTTTTCATCATTTCAGGCTGTATGTATAACCGTTTATAGAAATGAGGGGGTTCTGGTCACAGCAATGAGGCTGTTTTGCTTACAAGGAGTCTGTGGAGCATGGAGCCTGTCATCTCCAGACATCCTTTCCCTTTCCCTACTAACACAGAATGATGATGTCACAACTCTTCAGTGAGGGGAGACACACCTCATGGAAGGAGAGGCACGCCTACAGAGAAGAGAGACTCGCCCCTGTATTTGAAATTAAAACTGATAAAAACAGAAATGCTTTTGAGATTTTGAGTTTGTGTTCTCGTGACACATTGTGCTTTAGGTTAGCAATTACTTCTGGTTGATACAATCCTTGTTTATCTGTGAAAAATATCAAAATGTTGTGAAACTTTTGAAAAATATATGATTTTCAAAAAATTTCTACATGTAAGACAGATAGTCATACCAAACAAAATAGTAAATAATCAACATCTACGATAAGTCTACTTTATGTTGGCATCTATTTTTGAACACCCTTTTATTATTTAGTACATTTTTAAATTAAGTAGCAAATTTTAAGATTTTCAAAAAATAAATTGCAACACAGATTTTTTTAGGGATCAGTCTAGTTTGGATGTGGCTTTGAGGGACTTGTATGTTAAATATCCTCATAAATGACTCCATTAAAGAAACTGCACCCCTCAAGATATTCAAAACAACACTTAGAAAGTTTGCTAACATTTTTGGTGTTTTTGGGAAATTAAAGCAAAGTGGAGGTGAAATTTAAAAATGTTATTTTTTTGCAGATTTTCAATTTTAATACATACTGGAGCACAGTAAACATAAACAGAGAAACACAAATCAATATCGAGATATCCCATTTGTGGCACTAGAAGTACCTACTAGATTTTGGGGTCTCATTTTTATTAGGATATTTTTAGGCACCTTTAAATTTTTGTGGATAACCCAAGGTGCTAAAACTTAATAAACAATCCTAAAAAGACATCATTGTGGAAACTACACACCATGAGGAATATATCCAGGGGTGTAGTGAGTGTATTGACCACACATGTGTTTCACAGATTTTTCTTAGCCTTGGACCATGAAAAAAAAATTACATTTTTCCTAATTATATACAGGTCTAGCACAAAATTTTGTATTTGCACAAGGAATATTAGTGAAAAAGCACCTCAAAATATATTACCCAATTTCTTCCAAGTTCAGCAATACCCTATTTGTGGGTGTAAAATGCTGTTTGGGTGCATGGTAGGGCATACACGTGAGGGAGCTCTATTCGGCGCTTGAAATGCAGATGTTGGTGAGTGCAATCTTACATCTGCAAAGCCCATAATGTACCAGAAGAGGTCAAACCTTCCAGAAGTCAACCCATTTTGGATAAAACACACCTCTAGAAATTCATCTAGGGGTTTATTGTGCATTTCGGGCCCATAGGTATTTCATAGTATAAATTACATGATAACTTTACTATGCAGGTCAGTAGAACTACAAGAATATAAATTTTATATAGTTTTTTTATGTTTTACTATTTTTAAAAAAATAAAAATGCATTTGTAAAAAGTTGCATTTTCTGTTGTTATAGTCTGACAGCCATAACTTTTTTATATTTCTGTATATCTAACTGATAAAGGGCTTGTTTTCTTGCGAGATGAGTTGACATTTTTATTGGTACCATTTTAGGGTTCATATAACACTCTGATTGCTTTATATGAAGGCTTTTGGAAGGCCTGATGAGCAAAATACAGCAATCCTGGTAGTGCTATATATTTTTTACCGTGGTCACAATGCGGTATAAATAGCATGTTAACCTTACTCATCAGATTGATACAGCTATACTCAATTTTTGTATTGTTTTATTGCTTTTACACAAAAAAAAACAGTTTTATTTTGAAAAGAAAACATGTTTTTGCATCAACATAGTTTAAGAGCCATAACTGTTTTATTTGTATGTATTAGGAGCTGTGTAGCAGCTTGTTTTTTGCGTTGACGTTTTCATTGGTGCCATTTTTGGTTGGACATGACTTTTTGATCTTTTTAATCTCTTCTGCTTGTTTGAAATCGGAATGAAGAAAATACTGCAATTCTGGTACTATTTTTTAGCTTTAGTTTTTACAGCACTCACCCGGCAGTATATGTGACATAATAATAATAATAATAATAATTATTATAATAATAATAATAATAATAATAATAATAATCTTTATTTCTATAGCGCCAACATATTCCGCAGCACTTTACAAATTCAAGGGTAAACATACAGTCATTACACATTAAAAGTACTTACAAATGAGACACAAGGTGTGAGGGCCCTGCTCGTGAGAGCTTACAATCTATTAGGGTGTATGGGTGAAACATACGGTAAGAAGTGCAAAGTTTACAATGGTCCGGCCATGTTTCATAAATAGGGGGTGGTTTACATGAAAAATGGATGAACCTGCCACCCAGACTGTACATCTATACACAGATAAGTGCCTGTGAGTGCCCAAGTGCAGGGAGTGACAGATGTGTGTGATAGCAGTTAGGGATCTTGGTGGGCCAGACCAAGAAGATGTATTTTCAGGGCCCTCTTAAAACTGTGAGGGTTGTGAATGTGCCTGATCGCCCACGGTAGCATATTCCAGAGAATTGGTGCCGCACGTGTGAAATCTTGTAGGCGGGCATGGGAGGTTCGGATGATTGAGGAATGTAGTCTGATATCATCAGCAGAGCGGAGAGCACGGGTAGGGCGGTAGACAGAGACTAGGGAGGAGATGTAGGGAGGAGCAGCGCTGTGGAGAGCTTTATGGGTGAGAGTGCTGAGTTTATACTGTATCCTGTACTGGATGGGCAACCAGTGGAGTGGCTGACACAGGGTAGAGGCATCAGTATAGCGGCTGGAGAGAAAGACAAGCCTGGCTGCTGCATTCTGGACAGATTGGAGAGGGGAGAGTTTGTAGAGAGGGAGACCGATAAGCAAGGAGTTGCAGTAGTCAAGACGAGAAAGAATAAGAGCAGTAAT
>JAODAL010063000.1:0-19458 GCA_025379985.1 Phyllomedusa bahiana
CTAATGCACTGATTGCCGCCATGTGATTGGCTGATTAGAAATTAAGTGTTAACGAGCAGTTGGACAGGTGTACCTAATAAAGTGGCCGGTGAGTGTACATACCATATCTTTATGCACCCCTGATTTTAGTTTTTTTTTCCATGGCATGCTGCATTGTTTACTGTGTTACAGTGTGACCTTAGTCTCTTCTACAAGCAATGTATGTAGAAGAGAATATGGTTTGATTGAAGGCATGTGGTCTGGTGCTAAGGGGGACACCAAATAGCTGTTCAGCCTTAGCCAGGGTATTTAGATATAGGCCTAATACCAAACTTCTCAATGAGAAATCCTGGCAACATAACCCCACCCTGGGAATGCCTGATCTAACTGGAAACATCCCTGACCCAACCAGAAATGATTATTTTGGGATGGGGTTTACCTAAGTTACAACCTTTTGCATTCCGTTTTTTCAGAGTTTCCCCCCCAAAAAAAATTAGGTTAGCAAATGTGACTAAGACATCAAGCTAAATCTTTGTCCTACGTGCATAAAGCCTCGATATAGCACTTAGGGATGAGCGATATTATCAGGAAAAGTTGAAATCGGCACGGTTTTTAGGTTTATCGGAAATGTCCGATCACGCGATAGGTGACAATCTTACAGATAATCGATTACTATCGCACCATTTTCAGCGTTTCCTGTCATTTTGGCGGCCAGCCAATCAGCTCGGAGGATGAGGGGGTGAGAGGATGTACACGTAAACCACTTTGCGGTGAAAGGGAAATCTCTTTTGGGCTGCAAAAATCACGTGACCTCATTTTATCTATGCAACTGCATTTCCTGTTCAGCTCATTTTCTTTCTATGCCTCTTCACAGCAGGATGTGTCTGCGTTTAAACCAATAGCTGTTGTAACAGCTCTGACAGATAGTCTCTTCTAATACAATAAACCATCCACCTAGCTATAGCTTAGAATAGAGTTAGATTAGAAAATTTCTCTTCTTATTTAGTTAGAGAAAGTTTTAAGGATATCTACTGGTGTGTCCAGCCGCATGGCGGCAGAAGGAGAGGCTTTTGAAAGGAAGGAACATATTGTGCAGCTCAGTGTGTTCTGTGACATTGAATTGAAAAAGCATTGTTTTTTAACACTTTTTTGGGCAACAGACCTCTGATAGGAGGTGAAATTGTCCTTGTTTTTTCAGTTCTATTGCAATTACTGCGTGTCAGTGTTCCCAAAAAGCGGCATAACTTATCCCTATAACTTTTAAATAGTTTTATTGAAGTCCGGTCGTCTGTTTGCCGCAAAGAGCTCAGTTGTACGCATATTGTGTTATACATATTTTATAGTAAATTACGCCTGTAGTCAGTGGTGCGAAGGCCGCCATATTAATCCATAAACTTTTTCAATTTTTTAAATTTCACTCGGGTGCGTCTCATTTTTGGCGCAAAAGGGGCACTTGTAGGGCAAATTTTTTTACACATTATTTCATAGTAACTGCCGCCTGTTGTCAGTGGTGGCAAAACTGCCATATGTAATCCATATAACTTTTTAACCCCTAAATGCCAGAGCCAGTTTTGGCCTCTCTGACAGAGCCCCATTTTTGAAATCTGGCATCCGTCACTGTACGTGAGAATAACTTTTTGACACTTTAAACTATCCATGTGATTCAGAGATTGTTTTCACGTGACACATTGTGCTTTCAGATAGTAAGATATTTTGGTCCAAAAAGTACATGTTTATTTTTGAAAAATATCAAAGATTCTTGAAAAATTAGATATATGTAACATTTTCGAACTTCAAAAATTTCTGTGTGTAAGACAGATAGTTATTCCACTCAAAATAGCTTATAACTAGCATCTACCTTATGTCTACTGTAG
Organism: Phyllomedusa bahiana; assembly: GCA_025379985.1. Taxonomy (NCBI): domain Eukaryota; kingdom Metazoa; phylum Chordata; class Amphibia; order Anura; family Hylidae; genus Phyllomedusa; species Phyllomedusa bahiana. The sequence continues at coordinate 1,854 of JAODAL010063000.1, forward strand.
GTTGGCATCTTTTTTTTTAAAGGTCTTTTTTTATTTACATCATTAGGGGGCTTAGAAATTTAGTAGAAATTTTTTCAAATTTTCAAAAAAAATTTGCAATATAAATTTTTTAGGGACCAGCCCCAGTTCTAACGTGATTTTGATTGGTCTGTATGTTAGATAACCCCATAAATGACTTCATCTAAGAATCTGCACCCCTTAAAGTATTCAAAACAGCATTTAGGAAGTTTAATAACCCATTAGGTGTTTCACAGGAATGAAAGCAAAGTGGAGGAGAAATGTAAAAATTTCACTTTTTTTTTTGCAGATTTTCAATTTTTATCCATTATTCACAAGAAACAGTAGATGAGACCAAAGGGAAATGCAATTTAAAATTTTGATTCCCCAGATTGTGCCATTTTTAGGCCCTAGTCCCCAATTTGGCTCAACCACAAGCCCCAAGTAGGAAGAGCACCAAACCGACTCTGGGGTCTCATTTTCATTACGATTTTATTTAGGCGCCATTTTAGGTTTGCAGACGCCCTAAGGTGCTAAAACGTAATAAACACCCCTAAAAATACCCCATATTGGAAACTACACCCCTTAAGTAATATATCCAGGGTTGCAGTGAGTATATCGACCCCACAGGTGTTTCACTTTTTTTTTTTTTTTAGTGTTAAGCTGTGAAAATTAAAAATTTTATTTTTTCCAAAAAACTGCAATTTTAGCTGAAAATGTTTAATTTTTTACAAGAAATCCTGAAAAAACAGCCCCCAAAATTTTGTCACGCAATTTCTTCCGAGTTCGACAATACCCTACATGTGGGTGTAAACTGCTGTTTTGGCACTTTGGCAGGGGTACAAGGGAGGGAGCGCTATTTGGCTTTTGGAACGCAGATTTTTGGGGGTGCCATGTCGCATTTGCAAAGCCCCCAAAGTACCAGAACAGGTGAAACCTTCCGGAAGTCGACCCATTTTGGATTCAACACCCCTCAGGGATCTCATCTAGAGGTGTACTGTGCATTTTGGGCGCACAGGTGTTCCATAGTTTTTTTTTTTTAGTATTGGGCTATTAAAAGAGGGGGGGGGGGAACGCAGTTCCGCCGTTGTTTTTTGGGCTGCATTCTTACAATGTTCGCCGTACGGGATAAATAAAAGGACAACTTTACTATGGGGGTCAGTACAATTACAATGATATACATTTTATATAGTTTTTTTATGTTTTATTACTTTTACATAATAGAAATAAGACTATAAAAAAATTATGTTTATGTTGTCCTATTCTGACAACCATAGCTTTTTTATTTTTCTGTATACAGAGCTGATTATGGGCTTGTTTTTTTGTGAGATGAGTTGAAGTTTTTATTAGTACCATTATGCATATGACGCTTTGATCACTTTTTATTAAGGTTTTTGTGAGGCATTTTGAACAAAATACAGCATTCTGTAGTGTTTTTTTATTTTTATTTTTACAGCGGTCACCGTGCAGTATAAGTGACAAGCTAGCTTTACTCAGCAGGTCAATACAATTACAGTGATACCAAATTTGTATATATTTTTTAATGTTTTACTGCTTTTTCCACAATAAAAACACTTTTATTCAAAAAGGAAAACACAATTTTGCATCGCCATAGTCTGAGAGCCATAACTTTTCTATTTTATTGTGTGTGGAGCTGTGTAGGGACTTGTTTTTTGTGGAATGAGTTGACATTTTTATTGGTATAATTTTTTTGGGGACAAGACTTTTTCATCAGTTTTAAATCCATTTTTTTGGAAGGCAGATGAAGAAAATACTGCAATCCTAGTATGTTTTTTTTTTTATTTTTAACAGCGCCTCACCAAGCAGTATCCATGACCAGTTAGCTTTACTCTGTGGTAGATATTTATTACAGCGAATACCCAATTTAAAATAGTTTTTTCATGTTGAAGCACTTTAAAAAAAAAAGTGTTTTTATTGTGTAAAACAATTTTTATGCTTCGCTGTCTTCTGAGAGCCGTAACTTTTTATTTTTCCGTATACAGTGACGTTTGAGGACTTTTTTGGGGGCGGGATGAGCTGACGTTTTAATTGGTACAAATGTGGCGTTTATATGAGTTTTTGATCGCTTTTAATTCCATTTTATGTGCTGCGGGATGAACAAAAATCGCAATTCTTTGATTTTTTTTTTTTTAACAGCGTTCACCGTACGGGTTAGTTAATTGGACCTATTTATAGAAACAATGTCGTTATGCATGCGGCGATACAAAATATGGGTACTTTACTTATTTTTGATCTTTTTTGGGGTGTTTGGCATCTGTAAACGGGAGAAGGGCGGTGTACGTGTTTTAATTTTATTTTTTGTGTTTGTGATTCCCTTTTTTTTTTTTTTTTACTTTTTTTTTACTTTTTTACACTTAGTTTTACTTTTCCCCATAGGGGATTTATAACAGCAATCTTCAGATCTTCTAAAGGTTGCTGTTAAAAGGCCGGCCAGTACACAGTATTACTACTGTGTACTGGTCGCCGTTGACAACTGTCAGTCATGATGCCCACAATGCATTGTGGACATCGTGATGTCACAGATGGTTCCGGGAAGTGATCTTCAGTTCCCGGAGCCAGCTGGTAAGCGTTCGCTGCTGCTGCTCCCTCCTCCTGCCCTGCGACTTAGCTCCGACAATCTTAATTGATCGTCGGAGTTAAGGGGTTAAACACCCGGGGCCGGAGCTCACTCCAGCCATGGGTGATGCGGTATGAGGCCAGCGGTAATTTACCGCTGGTCCCATGTCGCGATCGTGCACGGCTTGCCCGCAAGCCCGCACGATCGCCAGGACGTATGCATATGTCCATTTGCGGGAAGTCACTTAATACTTCTATTTCACTCAGTCCATCTCAGTTTGGCGCTAATTGTGCATTTGTACGATAGTTTGTTGAAAACTATCAACTGCTAGTCCTACTGGGCAGTTGTAAATCTCAGGGACTGAAGGATTTTGTGTTACGGTTCTTCCACCAGACCACATTTCACAGATATTTGATAGAAACAATTCTGTTTCTTGTCCTAGTTGGCTGTTGGAAATTAGAGGAAATTAGAGGGATTTAAGAATAGCTGTGATTTGCCGTCTTTCAATAAGAGTCAAAAACTCTTCCATGCCTTTTACATTTTTATATTTCTGAACATGGAGCTAACTGAAGGTGTTAGGCGAGCACAGAGGTGTGTAGGATATGGAGGTAGAGGTACGAGAGAAGGTGCTCCTTCCTTTAATCTGTGGGTCATGCAGATGTAAGGGTCATGCTGCGGTCCAGGACAGGCAAAGTCAATGTCCAGTTCAACTAAAATGGTGGTTGAAAGACTCCTTTTTCAGGCACTTTAATCTGTGGGTCATGCAGGATTGAGGGTCATGCTGCGGTCCAGGACAAGTATAGTCAATGTCCAGTTCAACTAAAATGGTTCTTCAAAGACTACTTTCTTCTGGCTCTTTTTAATCTGTGGGTCATGCAGATTTAAGTGTCATGCTGCGTTCCAGGACAGGGATAGTCAATGTTCAGTTCAACTAAAATGATGGTTCAAATCATACTGCCTTCTGGCACTTTGTAATATGTGGGTCATGCAGGTTTAAGGGTCATGCTGTGGTACAGAACAGGGATAGTGAATAGTGTGTGACTTTTTTTCTGTGACTCTTGTTGCCTAATTGTCTTGCCTAAGATGTAGCACGTATCCATTTGACTGTTGTGGATGTTAATTCCAGCTTCTCCTCCCCTTTTTGGGTGTAAGAATGAAGCTGTTGTTCCTCTCCCATAGACTTTTAGGGTCATGTAATGTTTTCATATGTATTTATGTCATACTAGATTTTCCATAAAATTTAATATTATTCCTATGGATTGCTTTGCTATTACATTACTTTTCCAAAAAGAGTAACTCTTGTATGGCCATTTTTTAGAGTTGGCATACATATAATAGCCAACACTGCCATTTACAATTAACCCATGGGAGACTACAGTGGATTTCACACATGTAGCTAAAAGATTCAAAAATCTATTATGTGCTACAGGCATTTATCTTGGAGTTCACACATGTAAGATCTTACCTATTATCATGTAGCAGAAAATGTCTTATTTTAAAAAGCAGCCGGATATTTCACGAGGTGGAGGTATATTAAGCAGTGTCATACTGTTAGATAGAAAAGAGACAGATACCCTTTAAGTTAAACCTTTCTTCATTTTTACATGAATATTTTAGACTTCTCAAAAGAACTAAGCAAAACTCCTGTGGGTTAGCAATGATTTGATATTTGGAGCCAATAGATCTATTTTTAGAAAATTGTTTCAGTGATCCTTTTTTGATTGTTCAAAGAATATCTATAGTATTGTCCTGAGGAATAAAATGATGTGTATTGGTGTTTTTTTAAATGAGTTATTTTTTATGATTTTATTGTTCTGATTGTTTTTGCCAAATTTTTAGAAACTTTAACTTTTTAAAATTTACTTTATGTTGTTTCTGTAATTTTCAAGATGCACTTACATCTTTGTAATGTCTCAGCTATTTACAGAGAAGCTTTATATGCTAATCACTGCTATAGAACCACCCACAGCATGACGAGACAAAGTGAGTGAGGGCTTGTGACTCAATGAAATAACATGTTAGACAACTATTAAATGACCTTTAGTGTATGTAATAAGTTAAAACATGGATTTATAGTAGAAGGCATTCCAGAAATGGAATCCCAGTCTAAAGCACTGAAGTGACCCTGTACAAGTCCAAGATACCATCCAGTGTGAAGTAAAACCTAGTTAATAACTTTGATAAAGCATAGTGTGAACAGATCTAGCCACTGGTAACTTGGCAATTACATAAGGTTCTTTCAAAATGTTATGATAAATATAAATGGCTGATCAAGGGTCTCATTCAGATTTTGCTCTTTTAGTATTATGTACTTTTTTTAATCTGATTTTTTTTTTAATTATTTGTATGAACTTAAAAAATTCACATTTTTCCTGAAAATGCAAACATTTCCATCCCAATCCATTTAGTAGGCAGTCCTGTGTTTCAGTCAACCACAATTCCTTCAGGAACCTTATGAAATGTATGACATTTGGGTTTTTGCAGCACTTTCATCCTCATAATGGACAACAAAGGATAACTGCATTTTCAAAGGGCTCTATGTTCTTTTAAATATATTCTCTGACAAGAGTTCATCTGAACCAGTTCACAAAAACCAATCTTTAGATTAACAAATCAATGGTGCATGCAAGCTATTAAATTAAATCACTTAAGTCTTTTAAATCAGTGATGTAGAGTATTGCTAAATGGCGAAGTGTATCTTAAAAAGAACTGCTAAGCCTTTTATGATGTGAAGTTCGGCTTTGCATGTTTTATAGCAAATGAAATAGTGATGTTTGAAAGATGGGAACGTCATCCTTACAAAAGCATATGAAGTTAACCCAAGCCCCCCATAAAGAGGTGCTCATGAAAAATGTGCTTTAGCTTTTCATTTGCAAATAAGAACAGATAATGATGTTGTCGGAAGGAAATGAGGCCATTTGATCTTAATTCATTTTTATGTTCCTAAAATCCCTGCTGTAGCCAATTGTTTTAGCATGAAAAAGCCTATAAAACAGAATAATTAAGATATATATATATTGCAACAATGCACTAGCTTACCTGTTCTGTTGGCTGCATCCTACATCTTGGTAGATATCTAATTCATACCCATTCTTAACCTACTCTTATACCCACCCCATATATCCAATCCCTTGCCCGCTCCTTTCACTTTCACCTCAAGATCATCTCTAGAATCCGTCCTTTTCTCACTGTGGAAACAACTCAAACTCTCATTACTGCTCTTATTCTTTCTCGTCTTGACTAATGTAACTCCCTACTTATCGGTCTCCCTCTCTGCAAACTCTCCCCTCTACAATCTGTCCTGAATGCAGCAGCCAGGCTCATCTTTCTCTCTGGCCACTATACTGATGCATCTACCCTGTTTCAATCACTGCACAGGTTGCCCATTCAGTAAAGGATACAAACTCATCACACTCACACATAAAGCTCTCCACAGAGCTGCACCCCTCTAAATCTCCTCCATTATCTCTGTCTACCACCCTACCTGGTCTCTCCACTCGGCGGATGATCTTAGACTACATTCCTCAGTCATGCGAACCTCCCATGCCCGCCTCCAAGATTTTTCACTTGCGGCACCAGTTCTCTGCAATATGCTACCGTGAGCGATCAGACAAACTCACAACCCTCATAGTTTAAGAGGGCCCTGAGAATACATTTTCTCAGTCTGGCCTACCATAATCCCTAATTGCTAACCCCCCCTAACCCCTCCTCACACACACACACACACACTCTCTCTTATGCACATATTTCTGTCACTTTCTACAATTCAGCACTTATCTGTATATAGTTGTACTGTAAGGAAGGCAGGTTCAGCCAAATTCTATATAAACCACCCCATATTTATTTCACATGGCTAGACCATTGTAAACCTAGCACTACTTTATATAAATAAAGATTATTATTATTATTATTATTATTATTATTATTATTATTATTATTATTATTATTATTAGTCCAAACCCCCCTAGTGACTTTATCTGATCCTGATGCTAAATATGAGGGCAATGGATACATAAAAACTTCAAGGTAAACTATTTTGTCTTATTGACTGGAAAATTGTGGTCCTGAGCATAGATCCTGGGAACTCAATGAAAATATTTCTGATTCCTTCCTCATCCATAAATGTCATGTCCATCACCCATTTCATTATTTAAGAAAGAGTGTAAGGGCTAGCATCTTGTTCTTCTCCCCTTTCTGTACTGTTCTCCTGCTATACCAAGCGGACAGCTTTATGGTTGGACTCCCAACCTCTTAAAGGACATGTGCTCGTCAATAAACCCTCAATAATGCCTAGGCTCTCAATCTTCTTATGGGCTTCTCCTTCATCAGTCTGGTTCCCAATATCTGCCAAGGTGTCTTATGTCTGTTTTTTGGTATTGACCTGAATTATAGATTTGTCAACATCTAATTATTTGCTGCTCATCCTGACCTCAATCTCTGTAGTGATTATGATTGAACTTTGCCTGTGGTACCTTGACCTGTTCAGCCTCTAAATGTGATTCCTGTCCACAAGTTAGTGGGCAAATGAGTGGGATTTAATGGTAAAGTTCATTTTCATCTGTGAATAAAGAATTCCCAGTATCTGTAGACTCTGCTCCCTGTCTTTGTGATACAGATGATGCATTTGTGTGTTGTTTGTGCATGTGGCATAGCCAAATTTGTCATTGCTTGTTAGGGTGGACCATAACATAATAGGTTTACCTGCAGTCCTACATAGAACTATAGATAATGCATCTGACTTTGAGAAATCTAACCCCACTACATCTAACAAAATCCATCAATATATTGTCTCTGATTGATGTGCTTTACACTGTAGCTCTGCTTATTGGGGCCCCGCTTTTCTCTATTGGCATCTACATCATTATTTGTCACTGCTCGCAGGACTAGAGTGATTGGGACATCCTTATATATCTATATGCATATGTTATGTTCATGCGGATGCTTTGTATTAAGATAACACTATCCTTGCATTGTGGCAATCTTTCTCTGATTTCTGTTTCCCTGATGAACCCATGCCATCAGTGGGAGAAATGCGTCGGAATACGTGAAATATGTATGCTGTATGTATGTGTATAATTTACGGAGATTGCCGGATTCATTGTAAGTGTTTTGTTTCAATTATCTGTTCACTAGTATTTGTTTATATTTCCCAACAACAATAATATATGTCCAAACACGCTCCATTGGCTGAACATCGCCAAATTTAGGTAAAGAACCACTCTCCTATATCAGAATATCACAATCACAAAACATAGAGAGTAACTGGTATATAAAAATAACAATCTTTATTAATAACATATTAAAATCCTATAGACATAGAAAAGGTTCAGAAGGGATATTTGATTATATTTGTAGGGGTATTGTGTTTTCTGTCTTGTAGTCCTTTTTTGTTGTGGGTAGGGTGTTCCAGTGCGGGGTCGCCCCTTTCGGGGCGGGTGCTCCGTTTATGTAGTAGTTTTTTCACTTTAATATTCGTATATCTGTATCTCTTTGTCTCATGTTTTAAGTATTTGTTCCCCTAGGCATTGGCTCTTTCTAGTAGTTTGTTATAATTTTGAATCCTGTGCTGGGTATCCCTATCTTTTGGTTTCTCCTAGCCATTATTCTTTAGGAGAGGTGTGTTTTTTTTCTGTGTGTAATAAACCTACAGTCCCCTTTCAAGATTTTTGACCTAATGCAGAATACCCCTTTAAACCATGGAAAAAAATAAAAAGTTGGATTATATCCAGTTTACTGATTTGCAGGTAGCAATTTCCTGCAATTTATAATACTGAACACAAAAAGTATGGATCCATATTTAAGCCTTTATGATTTAAATGGGTTGCACAAGGCTAAGAATTGTAAATTGTATTACATTAACATTGCCTAATTTTTTGACTTGTTCATACAGATATTGAGATATAAAAAAGTTGTGCTCCTTATGGGCACCTCCCTACCTAGCAAACGGCTATTGTAACGCTGCTGCTATATCCTAATATGTTAATGGCCTCTCAATACCTGCATCTGTAAAGAGACTGAAAAAGGTTGTATATTGCCATATTTACATGTGTCCCTTAAAGTGGGAGCTCACTAATTATAAAATGATCAATATTTGTTATATTACATATATCCATAAAACAAAATAAAATAACACACTACTTACCTCCTTATTAATCAAAATGAGGTAAAATTATTCTGAAATAGCAATTTAGCTATTTGGCAAATTAAAAGATTTTCCCATCTCGCACCCTTATTTTATATTGATAGGATATGCCATCAAATAGGATATGTCACCCCTGGAACTTGCACCTTCCTCAGGAACTGGTCTCCAAAATCTCTGTTGAGAATGGAGAGTCGGTCGTGCTGGCACATTACTTTCGATTATGTTTCTATGAGAATTCTAAGTACAGTTGACCACACAGCTCACCTTTACTCGGAATTCCCATAATACAGAAATAAGAGTTATGTGAAAGTGTGACTGACTCTCCATTCTCAATAGAGATTTTTGGGGCCTGTTCTCGAGATGTGTGAGTCCCACCTCTATCACACTTTAATAGTGTATCCGATAGCTATGTGTGAGACGGGAACACCTAAGTAAAAGAATAGTCTCACAATACTGCTTCACAGAGCCACAGGTAGCTTCAGATTCATGCTTCCTCACAGTTTCTGATCAGGCTATGGGTGGTTCTGTAGCATTGGTAAGCATATCAGCTCCATATTACCAGCTCTTTTAATTGCAATGACATGACTGGAGTAGATTTAATCTATGGTGCAGAAAACTCAAAGTAAACAATGAAAAGTATTAATCTTCTCTGTTTGTTAGAGATAATGCACCCAGTTCTGCAGCTGCTATCCGTCCTGGTGACGTGACTTGCTGCTCTCAAATAAGACAAAGAGCAGATAAAAAGAAGGGTAGAGCAGGACGGTAAGCAGGGAAACTCAAAGTAGAGAAAATCTTTCTTATTTCCTGACCAACGTAATATCTAAAGAGCAATTTATTTGGAAAAATTCTTGGATTTAATGTTCCCTACTTGTTAAAAGCTAATCTTTGTAGTGAGACAACTCCTTTAAGTAACTGACAAAATTACAGCACTTTACACATCTCTACCACTTAGCCACCCCAAATTGTATTTGTTGTGTTATTTTTAGTTTTCTTTTCTTTTTTGTATGCATATCAGCACATATTACTTATTATGAGTATGTATTCAGAAAACTCATATGAGATATGAAATATGTTATTTGGAGTTAGTTTCACAAATGCCATTTCAGAGCAAGATATTTCCATTCTGACTACAAATTGTCTCCAGTGGTGGTTTTCCACACAATGAAAACAGATTGCATAGTCCTTTGGATCTAGAGAACAACAAATCCCACACCAAATATGTTGTTTTTCTGCTCAGACTGCTTTGCGCTGATGCAGATGGGAATTCACATTTATTCCTTTCCCTTATTGCTGCTGACTTCTTTCAAATCTGTTCCCAGCATCTTTTTCATCATACATTATAGTTTTATATTAGATTTTTTTTTTTTGTAACATTTACCAATGTCTTCCTTAATGTGCTGTTTTTACCAAACTGGGATAAGATCCAACTGGGATAAGAGTAGAAATAAAATGTTTATACCTCATTTCCCTGTTGAAAACCAATCCCCAGTTTTGCAAAAAGAAAAGAAATAAAAAATTAAAAAAGAGATGCCAGCAGTGCACTACACTGCACCACCCAGTGGTGTGCAATATTAGCAGTCATACATGACCTTTGTGCCTAAAGGGGGACAAAGGCTCTGAAGCCACATCACAAGACACTAGTATTATAAAGATATAAACTGTAGTAGGCTGGAGCCTTTTAACAGATTTTGGATTGGTGCCAGGATATTTCATTGACACCAATAATTGTTAAGGAAAGCTCACTTTATATTCCCGCAGACTCATGACAGTTTTTTTCCTCAAAATGTTTTCATATATTCCATATATATATCTTAATTAGAGATGGGCGAATTTCCCGAAATTCATTTCGTTCACTTCGCCAAATTTCTCTGCAAAAAATAACTTTGTTCCGAATTACTTGGGCACGAATCACGTTAAAAAAACAGCTATTTTCAGGCTGCACAGAGCCTGCAGGGGGCTGGAGAACGTTGTGGCATGCTTAAATATGCAGAGGGAGCTTGGTTTGGTCTTCATACAATGTTGTGTTTTAGTATGACACGCACATGACTGCCGCCGCTCTTAGAATCGCTTCACTATAAAATTCCCTGGGCACTTAAGAGGGCAAAACTGACCAAAAAACTCAAGCAGGAATGTAGCCTGATAAAGTCATGCCAGCGAAAGCCGGAAAAAACAAGCTGAGAGCTCAGGTGGCAACATCAGTGACAGAGTGTGGAGGTGACGGTGGCAGCCACAGCAGCATGAGGTCAGAGAGTGGCACAATGACATACTGGAGGTGGCAAAAACAGGAGTAGGCCAAAGAGTGGCACAATGAAACAGTGTGGGGTTGACGGCATCAACAGCAGCAGCATGAGGTCAGACAGTGGCACAATGACACAGTGTGGAGGTCACGGCAGCAGCCACAGCAGCAGAAATGAGGTCAGACAGTGGCACAATGACACAGTGTGTAGGTCACGGCAGCAGCCAAAGCAGCAGCATGAGGTCAGACAGTGGCACAATGACACAGTGTGGAGGTCACGGCAGCAGCCACAGCAGCATCATGGTCAGACAGTGGCACAATGACATTCTGGAGGTGGCAAAAACAGGTGTAGGCCACAGAGTGGGACAGTGACACAGAGCGTAGGTCACGGCAGTAGCCAGAGCAGCAGCATGAGGTCAGACAGTGGCACAATGACACAGTTTGGAGTCACGGCAGCAGCCAGAGCAGCAGCATGAAGGTCAGACAGTGGCACAATGACAGAGTGTTAGGTAAACGGCAGCAGCCACAGCAGCAGCATGAGGTCAGACAGTGGCACAATGACATTCTGGGGGTTGGCAAAAACAGGAGTAGCCAAAGAGGGGCACAATGAAACAGTGTGGAGTTGACGCACAACACAAAACAGAGGTCAGACAGTGGCACAATGACACAGTGTGTAGGTCACGGCATCAGCCACAGAAAGCAGCAGAGGTCAGACAGTGGCACAAGGGACACAGTGTGTAGGTCACGGCAGCAGCCACAGCAGCAGCATGAGGCAGACAGTGGCACAATGACAGAGTGTGTAGGTCACGGCAGCAGCCACAGCAGCAGCATGAGGTCAGAGAGTGGCACAATAACATTCTGGAGGTGGAAAAAACAGGAGTAGGCCACAGAGTGGGACAATGACACAGTGTGTAGGTCACAGCATCAGCCACAGCAGCAGCATGAGGTCAGACAGTGGCACAATGAAATTCTGGGGGTGGAAAAACACAGGAGTAGGCCACAGAGTGGGACAATGACACAGTGTGGAGGTCATGGCAGCAGCCACCAGCAGCAGCATGAGGTCAGACAGTGGCACAATGACACAGTGTGGAGGTCATGGCAGCAGCCACAACAGCAACATGAGGTCAGATAGTGGCACAATGACACAGTGTGTAGGTCACGGCAGCAGCCAGAACAGCAGCATGAGGTCAGACAGGGGCACAATGACACAGTGTGGAGGTCACGCGGGAAAGCCCAGCAGCAGCATGAGGTCAGACAGTTGCACAATGACACAGTGTGTAGGTCACGGCAGCAGCCACAGCAGCAGCATGAGGAAAGACAGTGGCACTATGACAGAGTGTGGAGGCTGGTGGCAATACCAGTCCCGGGTAAAGATGGTTGGTGGCAGATGGAGAAACTGTCAGCAGATGGTGGCATCAGGCGGGTGGGAGCATCAGAATAGTGGCTGAGGGAAAGGGAGTTTGAACCCAGACTCAAATTTCTCACAGTTTGGGTGAGGCGTCGATGGCTGATGTAGTCTTTATGCCTAAGGCATTGGTGTGTGGAAAATCCTGGCCGATCCACGCCTGATTCATCTTGACAAAGGTCAGTCGTTCCAAATTTCCCGTGGACAAGCAGGTTCTCCTTGGGCTAACGATGGCCCCCGCGGCACTGAACACCCGCTCGGATGCCACACTACTGGCCGGGCAGGACAGCTTCTCCACTGCAAACTCGGCAAGTTGCGGCCACACATCCAGTTTGGCTGCCCAGTAGTCCAGCGGATCTTCTAACTGGGGTGGCAGAGTGCTTTCCAAGTAGGCCACCACCTGCTGGCGACTGCCCTCCTCACTAGGCGGGTGAAGGAAGCTGCTCATCAGTGACTCCAGACTTTGGGTTTTTGCTGATTGGAGCTGGTACTGCTCCAACCACCCGCTTTATCTCGACAGCCGCGCAGTATACGTGAGCGCTGGAAAACCCCCCCGTCAGACCTGTCCCGAGGGGGGACGATGCCGCACATGGGCAGGCGGCCAAAATGACTACGGAGGGTTTCCCTATAGTATTTGAGTTGTCCTCCCTCTCAATAGCTGGGAAAAAGGCTCCCATTTTGGACCGGTAGCAAGGGTCCAATAGGGTGGAGAGCCAGAAGTCATCCCTCTGCCGGATGTGATATTGGGCTTCCTACCAGGAAAAATCACAGCTGGGGGCCATTGCACAAGTGATCCGAGGGCTCCTGCCTCCATCTCCACTGTATACTGCCACGGGCTTGGGGGTCACTCCTCGTCTTCCTACTAAAATACTCCCCAGGCCCTGCCCCTCCTCTCTTGTCACCTGGGTAAAAACCCACTCATTTACCAACAATCTTGGGGCCCAATGTCCCCCTCCTCCATTTCATCCCCACCGGACTCTTTGGGGCCACAAATGTATGCCAGCTCCACCCCTGCCCAACAATTTTTCAGCATCTTTTCCCGGACAAAAACTAAATGGTTTTTATCCCGATCCGGGGACTGACAAATAGTCCCTCCTCGAATGGCCTCAACAAACGGCGGGTGCCCCCAATGAGTGCCAGGTGACATAAAAAGTTAAAAAGGGGAGTACTCTGTCGCCTGGACATAAAAAAATCTTTAAAATGGCCTTTTCTTTTTTATACAGTCGGTCCAACAGTGCAGGGTGGAATTCCAAAACGGTGGAAACATCGCATTCAGAGTGTTTTGGGGGGGAGGCGTTCGCCGCTGCAATCGAGGGGGGGTGTTCCGGGTTTTGATGAAGGGTTTAAATGCATGCACGTTTCCTGGCCATTTTCAGAATTTTTCTGAAGATCGGTGAAGCTCAAAAACCTTTTCACAACCAGATTGAAAACGTGCGCCAGCGGGGGCGCATGGACCACCCTCCTCGGTGCACGGGGAAACCCCCATTTCCCCCCATTGCCGTCAATGGTTACGTTTGCATTTGGCGGGGACAAAGCCACACATCGTTTCTTGCTGCATGACGCGGAGCGTTCCCCCCCTGTGTGACTTTTTTCGCCGAGGCAAGCCGGTGTAGAACTGCGGACCCCTGTCCCCTACACATGTGGATGAGGGAGCAGTACTTGTGGAGGCGAGAGGGTGGGGGGGAGGGGGGCGGACATTGGCGCAGAGCCCAGTTTGAAACGTGAGGGGGAAAACGGCGTCTCCTGTCCAAATTTTTGGGGTTTGCCTGGGCCCGGAAAGCACATTCACCCATGGCCGTTAAAAGGGCAGTACTGGCCCCGACCGTGTTACAGCTCCAGATGTCCGCAGGGGATGCACCTTGAACAAAAGATAAGCTCAAGGATGCCCAAAATTCTGTTTTAATATTTATGAAGGCTGGTACTGCCTTTTTGGAAAAGAAATTTCGGCTTGGAACTCTCCATCTCGGCTCGGAAACCCTTAATCTCTGAACGGTGCAAGTCCACCATTGGAAAGGGGGGGACTGCATACCAACAAAATTGGCAGGAGCCGGTCCTGCTGCACCCTTTGATTTGGGCGCATACTGTTTTCTCTTTTTCAATCGCCTCACTGAAGACTGCTGGCGCCATGAGAAGGGAGCAGGAGCATCGGGCCGGGGGAAAATGTCAAAGAGAAACACTCCCCTTTTTGGAGGGGTTTACCTTGGGCGGCTGCAAGGCATGCGTGCCATGGGCCTGCTGCTGTGCGTTGCTGCGGCGGCGGATGGACCACCACACTAGCTGTTTTCCCAGGGGACCGGATGGTACCTGCATGTTTGACAAGGGGGCCCGGGGGCCCAAAGTTTTGCTCCCTGGCCCCCTTTTCTTTCGCTTACAGATTCACATATACCCATATTCTCCTCCGGTGTCTTACAAAGAAAATGCCCCCATCGCCCATTTTACTGCCAACCTCCGCCTGATACTACGCCGCTGCGCCTCGCTGGCCCCGTCCCTACTTTCTTTGGGCCCGCGAAGTGGGTTTTTTTACCCCCTGCCCCTTGGCTCCCCACCTCACACTGCTGCTACCCGTTGCTCAGCCACACAACCCACTTGCTGGCTCGCCCCTGCCTACACGCAAGCTGCGCCCTCTCCTCCTAGATGATGAAGCCCTTGCCTCACCCGGGCTCCCAAGTGGGTCGAAAACTATCACTATTTGTGTTTCATCATCACTGCTGTCCTCATCACCGGTCTTGGTATGCAGAGGGCCCCCTCAAAACTGATCCCATGCCACTCTCAACACTATACTTTGCCGCCTATTTCCAAGAAGCGGGGGATATTCCCCCCCTTTTCTTCGCTGCCAATAGCTGCTGATGCCCCCCTAAAATTGTTCATCCCCCTTATAGTGGCGCTGAGCCCAGACCACATAGTAGATCCGGGCGAGGGAACCGGGATGGGACAGGGCGGATTGGGGAAGGGTGGGGGCCGTGACCCCCCCCGGGCCCAAATCCCAACAAAGGTTTTTTCTGACGTTACCAGCCCCCGCGGGTTGTCAGATGTCATCAAGGGAAGTGGAGACCTATCAACAATCAAGAACCTTTGGGGTTTTTGCTAATCTACACGGCCGTTAATCAGGGGCAGTTGGGGGCCCCCCGAGTGCCCCCGCTGCAAATTCCTTTGCTGTCTGCACCTGGGCCTGGAATTTTTTGTGCCTTGCCACCGCGGGTGAAGAGCCTGCCACCTCTCTGTCGACATATGTTTGTTCTAAAATTACAGCCCTTTTGTTAAAGATATCTGTATATATAAATACACACCCTGTATTTGACCCAAAAAAACCCGTAACAAGTTTGGTAATTTGGGATATAAATTGCCTCCACAAATGGCAAAAAAATTGACTTTATTGCCGTTTAAAAAATCTGTGATTTTTCTGAATAAAAAGCACAAACAGGTTAATTAACCTTTGGATATGAATTATGCTACAAAAATTTTTTCTGTGGCTGAAAACAAAGTTTTTTTCTGAGTACAACGCAAAACAACCTTAATTAACCCCTGGGTGTAAAATTTCGCAAAAAAAAATTTACAACCAAAACTTAGCTTTGTAGCGGTTACAATTCGTGTTTTCTACGCCACACAACAAAAAATAAAATTTAATTAACCTTGCTTTTAATTAGGCTACAGGAAAAAAGTATATATTTTGGCGTTGAAAATGACGGTTTCTTGGGACCCCACCGAAAAACAACGCTTAATTAACCCCGGTAAAAATTGCGCCAAAAAATTTTTAGCCCCAAAAATAGCTTTGACGTGTTAAAATGGGGTTTTTTTTACCCACACATAAGAGATAAAATTGAAATTAACCTTTGCTTGTGAATTATGCTACGGGAAAAATGTATATTTTTTGGGCGTTAAAAAATGACGGTTTTTTGGGACACCACAGCGAAAACAACGTTAAATTAACCCCTGGATTAAATTGCCCAAAAAATTGAGCCACCACAAACTATACTTTGACTTTTTACAAGCAGTTTTTTTTACCCACCAACAAGAGAAAAAATTTGTAATTAACCTTGCTTGTAAATTATCTACAGAAAAATGTTTTTTTTTTGGCGTTGAAAATAGGGTTTTTTTTTGGGAGTCATAAGCTGAATAAAAACGCAAATTAACCCCCTGATTAAATTGCCCCAAAGAATTGAGCACCAAAATGAAGGGGTATTTGTATTGTAAAAAACGCTTTTTTAAAATGAAAAAAACAGGAACGCTTAGACCCCCCTTGTAATAAATGGCTTAGAAAAAGGATTTAAATTATAGCACCATGGACGCACAGGATTTCAGACCCAAAACCCCAAAAAAATAAGAAATAGAACGTTAAGAGAACAGTCTCAAAAAAAAAAAAAAGGAGACCCCCCCACAATAAAAACCCTTATCATAACAATCAGGTGGAAAGCACCTTCCCGATATACAGTGAGAGGGGTTGGGGCTCCCGCGCGCGCCCGGGGACTTATATATGGGGGTACGTCACAGAATCCCCCGGTCTCTGTTGGGTTTTCCATCTCTGCACAATTTTATCGGGGTATGCCCTTCTTCCTCCCAGATGCTTTGCCCCATGAGCCAATTGCTTGCAGCCTTTTTTTAAAAACAAAAACACTTCTTCACCCGAATCCCCAAATTGCTTCGTTCAGAACCAAGTTTCCTGAAATTCTAAACATTCCACTTCGTTGAATCAATTGCCCATCTCTAATTTAAAAATTTTTGGGGTAGTTAGAGTATAAAACAACCCCTTTTTTGTTTTGTGTATTAGTAAAGACTATTTTTTGAAATTATTCATATATGTTTTGATGTTTTTTACCTAACCTAGTGGGTCAATACATTAAAAAAACAATATTTTAAAAGTTTCTTTAGTAGCTTAGGAATAATATCTATGCCAAAATCCATAAAAACACGCTGTGCCTGGCCTCTGTGGAGAGTATATAGTTTATCACACTAAATGTATACAGAAAAATATATAAAATTTATATAAAAAAAGAATAGAAAAAACAGATAAGAAACAAACGCAATCAATAATGGGAAAATGCAAAAATTTAAAATTAGAACGTAAAATATAATTTTTTGGGCCCCTGCTGGAATCATGGAAAAATCAAAATAAAAAAAAAGAAAAAGTCAAAAAATCACATAAGGGGCACTATAAGTACAAATTGCTATATCTGGGGGACAGATAATTTCTGACGCCATACATTGTGCGCATAATTTAGGTAACAAAAAAATCCAAGTAAAAAATCAAAA
>JAODAL010063001.1:0-19458 GCA_025379985.1 Phyllomedusa bahiana
CGGGATTCTCTATTACAGTAAAAGGCTCTACCTTTCACCGGCCCCCAAGCCCGGTTTGTTTTGGGGGTTTAACCCCTAGACTCCCTCTATTTTTCAAACCGCCAAAAAAACCCTCGCCCCCTAAGGGCCCGCCAAAAACCTAAAAAACATCTCCCCGCACCCGCTAAAATTCCTCAACTATGAAAACCAAAAAAAATTTCGGGCCCCCCCCTTTTTGGTCACCCCCCCTTTGACTACTGCAAAATCCTTCTTTTGGGGCCTCCGTAGCAAAACCTCGCCCCCCTTTCCAATCCTTCCCTTAACTTGCTCCCGATTTTTCCCCCCCTCTCCCTCGTTTCAATTCCTTGCCTCCCCCCCTGCCAATCCCTTAAAGGCTTCCCATTGCCCGGGCGAATTCTTTTTTAAAAACTACAAACCATGAAATAAAGGCACTCCATGACCTCTTCCCCCATACTTTCTCTCCCCAAATTTTTCCAGGTATCTCCCCTCACCAATCTCCGCTCCTCACAGGAACCCCCTTTTTCCTTTTGCCCCCCCCTTTTTTCACTCCTCACAACCCGCCCTCCAAGACTTTTCCGTGTTTCCCCCACACTCTGGAACTCACTCCCCCAAACACATCGGGGATTTCCCCCACTCCCCAACTTCAAAAGTAAGGGGGAAAACCCATTTCTTCAGGCTTCCCAAAAACCCTTCCCCAAAACTTGTCACAACTTCCCCCTCATACAGGGTCTGCCCCCACCTCCTGTCTCTTTCCCCCTCCCTTTTTTGATTGTAAGCCCCCGGGGTAGGGGCCTCTCTCCCGCTGTCGTGCCAAAATTTTCATTTTTAATTTTTTCTTTTGTACCGTTTTTCTTAGGGATTTATGTAAACCCCCCGATTTTACAGCCCCCCTGGAAAACAATGGCGCTTTAAAAAAAAATAATAAAAAATAATTAAAAATTTTTTTAATTTAAAAATAAAGTGCTGCCCTTTTTTATTTTCACGGGTCGGGGAGGGGGGATTGAAAAATTCGGAGGGCCAAAAAACAACCGGGGGTCCCAAAACACATCCACTTTTCCCTTTTGGGGTCCCTAGAAGTGGTGGGGCCCTTTGCACGGCCTTTAGACTTTCTGCGGAAAAAAAAAAAAGCATTCTGCTGATGACATCCCACAGTCCCACATGAGCAAACCCGCAAAAAAAGAAAACCCGAAATCGACCAGTTTTAGGGTTTTCACCCAAAAAAAAAAGGTGCCGGTGGGGTGCGACATAGGGGGCCCGTCATTCTTGGAAATGGGGGAAAGCGGGCCCTTTTAAGGTAGTGTAAGAAGTTAAAAGTCCAAAAGTTTCCCCGGGGAAAAGTTTCAGGGGACAAGAAATTTTCCCCTTATTCAGAGAGGAAGCTCCCCCTCCTTAGCAAAAACTTTTGTGACAGAATCAGCTTGAATACTGTCCAGGATTTTAAAAATTCCAGAGGAGGAAAGCGTGCGGGGAAAGAGAAAAAAAAGGATAGGCATCCCCGTGGGGGTCGAACCCCGGGCTCCCCCGGTGGGCCCGGGCGGGGGGTAAATCACCACTATACTTAAAGAGGAAGAACTTGTAAAAACCCAAAGGTGAGGGAAGCCAAACCAAAAAATTGGCTTTAAAACCCGGTAGAAAATGTTGGGCCTCATGTAAAATGCCCCTGGTAATTTGGGGGGGTCGTTTTCCAAAAATTGGGGGGTTTTACCCCGTTTGCCCCGGTATTTTCCAAAAATTTACGAGGTTGGGGGGGAAAAAAGTATCGGGCCCCATTTTGGGAAAATTTAGTCAAACAGGTTTTTGGGGCAAATTTCAATTCATTTTTCCAAGCAAATTTTGACAAAAAAAAGCATTTTCACCCCAATTTTTTGTTTAAAAACTAATAAATAAAAAGCAGGGCCCAAAAAAAAGGGGAAAAGGGGAAAGGATTTTTGTCATATTTAGGCAGCGTTAAGTACAAATTTAAATTTGGGCCCACGTTGGGCCCCCTGGGAAAAATTTCCCCTGGGGTTGATTAGCCAAAACTTACAGCGCCCTGGAATCAATGGCGCTTTAAAATAAATAATAATAATAATAATAATAATGATAGAGGAGAGGAGCTGAGCTCTGTGTTATATAGGGTTATATGATAGAGGAGAGGAGCTGAGCTTCTGAGAAATATAGGTTTATATGATAGAGGGAGAGGAGCTGAGCTCTGTGATATATAGGGTTATATGATATAGGTAAGACCTGATCTCTGTATATATAATGTTTATATGATAGAGGAGAGAAGCTGAGCTCTGTGATATATAGGGTTATATGATATAGGAGAGAAGGTGAGTTCTGTATGATTTCCTGTTACATACATAATAAATAAAAACATTGTAAACACATTATAAATTGGACTTCCTTTTTAAGGTCGATAATATCAATAGAAGAAAGAGACTCTCCAGAGTGGATGCTGGTTATATTGGGGCCTGTCTTAGTGCTGAATGCTCCCATCTGTCTTATTCCTGATGGGATAAGGTGTTTCTCCTGGGTGAAGACTTCCAAGGTTACAGTATTCCAGGCGACTCTTGATGATGTGATGTTGTTGGGGGTCGTTTACCAACATTGGGGGGTTCACCCGTTTGCCCCGGTATTCCAAATCACGATTGGGGGAACAAGTATCGGCCGATTAGAAATTGAGTCAGATCACAGGGTTCTGGTCAATTTCATTTCATGGTTCCAAGCAATTCTGACAAACAAAGCTTTACACACATATTTGTATAAACTACTAATCAAGATAACGCAGGCGCAAGTAGAGGAGAGAGAGGAACGATGTATGTCCATATTTAGGCAGCTGTTAATACACTTTATTGGTCCACATGTCCTCTGGGAAAAAGTCTCTGGATGTCTTAGCCAAACTTCAGTGATTTTCCAGTGAAACGAACTTTCAGGAAAGGGAGATAATAGCTGGAGGTCACATCTTTGAGGAAACAGATAACAAGTGGTCACATCTGAGCCTTCTTAGCTCTTCATATTTGCTGCATCATACTCCACAAAATGGATTCCGCTCAGCTGAAATGACCTTATTAAGGAGAAAAGCTTGGATTTCATAATTATTACAAATATACACAATATTATTCAAACATCGTCTACCTTAACAATCCCCCTAAAGACCAAGATTTTCTCCACTGTCCCTATTGTCCTTCCTAAACTAAGAATATGGGCATAGGAGCTTTGAAACTGCCTCACACTGGGGTAAAGTGTGTGGATTTCTTCAGAAGAATTTGTGAGAAACCCCTCTAAGGGGGGGGAACTCAAACACGCAACTTCCAGTGACCTACTACAGTGTGAGGATTACCCCTAGATCTGTCCCTTCAAATCAGAGAATTGACTTTGTCATACATATCGGGGTCCTTGGTAAGAGGGGAGTCTGTGGTGTCGTCTTCATCATACACATCAGAGGCTCCTGTTCGCGCATAAGTAAAGTTCCGGAGGTGGCTGCTCCGCTACCCTGGCCAATAGATTTTTTGTATAGAAAAAAGAGGGAAAGGAAAAAAAAAAAAAGGGGAGAGAGGGAGGAACGCAGCACACAGTACAAACAGTAGCACCACTAATATAATTAGCATACCATCCCACCTGCTGTACCCCTACGCTTCCAGCCTCCTATCAATCAGTCAAGCCAGGAGCCCGAAGAAGTGCCACACCCCAGTCTCCGTAATTTACTTTGGACAGAACTCTTATCTTACCTAGGGCGATATGATTTTTCGCATTCACTCCTGTGTTGTCAGGTATATAGGTACCACATTCTTCACCAATCATGCCATCAAACTCCTCCTTTCTCAGCAGCACCATGTCGAAGGCTAACGGTACTGTAGGTCATCCTATATTGGGGCCTAAATCTATCGATAGACTCCCCTGAAACCCATCTCTACTTCAATAACAAACCCTTTGCTGATTATAATAAATTGTAATTAATCCAGTCTACATTCTTAAAATTTGAACTTGGGGAATAATTGAAGCCAAACCTGCAGCAATCTGATCTGAGCGCATATACTGCTCGGGACCCCCCTTGCACTCCAATAGAATCTATATCCTACATCTGACCAGTAAAGCAATTTTCATTCCCGGGGCGTGTTACACACAAAAAAACACCCTGTCACAAAGGATCGAGTCCATACTGCGGGGAAAGACATCTTCTGGCAGGGATTATTGTGGAATATATCACAAGCATCACATGAAAAGTTTGCACACTTCGGGTTAATGTCCATCAAAAAATCACTATAGCATTAGCTTATAGTTAAAACAAATAAAAGGATAAAAACAATCATTTTGTCACTGGTTCCCTATTTACAATGAGAAGCATGGATCCACGTGTGCTTTCCCTCCTAAAATCACTGCCGTGGATGGTAAACAGAAACCTTAATATGGCTTCAAATCATGGGCTCCAGGCAATTCCTCCCTTATAGGCCTCTTTATGTACACCCGGTCCTCCTGGTTTGAAATCATGCACCGTTTCTCCTGTGGATTCTGAAGACAAGGCAGAGACTGCAGCATGCAAATTAGACAAACTCTTTAGACAATTCAATCCACAATTGTACAGTCCTGCACTATTCTTCCCAATTCTTGCTCCTGACCTCACACAGCAGAAGGAGCTTCCAAACAGTATCTCAAATGGGGGTTAGGCCATGTTTTGCTTGTGGTGTGCCTAACGTGTTATAGAACAATTGGGAGAAGGTCCTGGCCAGGGCAAGGGGACTCAGCATTATATTTGACAACTTATATCTAGAGGGTCCCATTCATTCTTCTATACCTTTCGAGCAGAGCTTTTGGGGATGGTACGTGCGTGTGTATGTAGTGCCAAATCTAGCCCTATTTATTTATAAGAAAAAAAAAAACAAAACATGTATCCAAAGTTCTCGGGATAACGAGGATGGAGAATATGCTGAGACCCTGGTCCGACTCGATCACCTGAGGGACTCCAAATCGACAAGCTATTTTCAGTAATCACTTCTTTGCCGTTACTTGAAAGTCATGTGGTCACGGGGTAGGCTTCTGGCCATCCTGAAAACGTGGTACAGAGTCTAGTTGCAACCAAAACAAATTCATACTTCCCGCTCTGGGCAATCTGGATGTGGTCCACTTGAATCCTATTGGAAGTGGATATTCTTGTTCGCCAAGTGCTGCATGGGAACTTGAGT
Source organism: Phyllomedusa bahiana (assembly GCA_025379985.1). Taxonomy (NCBI): domain Eukaryota; kingdom Metazoa; phylum Chordata; class Amphibia; order Anura; family Hylidae; genus Phyllomedusa; species Phyllomedusa bahiana. The sequence goes on from JAODAL010063001.1 coordinate 5,163, forward strand.
CAGTTGGGGAAGGGTTGCAGGTGGTACAGATAGTACATTCTTGATTGTAGTGCAGCAATCATGGCAACTGATTCCCGGATCATTGTACAACTTCTGCACATAGCTAGTGCCTGACTTTCTTACCACGTATGAGTAGCTCCATGGCCCAGCTGCAAATGGCAGGAATACAATACTGACTAGGTAAACAGACAAGGCCATTGCACTCCAAATTCCTCTTCGAGAGTTGCTCCATCTTCTTCCACTGTTGCTTCTCCTTTGCAGTTGCCAGATGTAGTTCTGCTGATATACCTATCTTAGGGGGCCCAGCCGGGGCTTCCAATCAGAGGTCTGGAAGTTTTATCGAGTTCCTGTTGTTTAATGAATTCCCTTCCTCTGGGGCTCTGGTGGTTACCATAATGGGCTCAGATCCAGCCACTTGGATGACACTACACCAAGAGCTGCGCTTTTGCGCTTGGTCTGCTGTCTGGTTTCATCGGTTCCTTGTCTGTCTATCACTTTGCACGTGGGCTTAACCTTTTAAGAAGGCTACCTTTGTGGGCAGCCAAGTGTCGGCCATGGTAGAGACTTGATCAGTACTGCCTGCTTGACTGTGGTTCCCGCTGCTGTGATGAATCCTCTATTCTTCCAGGATGAGTCCAAATTCCATGTGCTATGCCATAGGCATACCTTGAATCAGTCCATATATTGGCTGTCTTTCCTTCAGCCATTTTGCAGGCTTCTTCCAGAGCTTGTAGTTCAGCAATTTTAGAGCCTGAAAAGTGCGGGGAGCAGGGCTTCTTCCATAAGGATCTATCTTCCTGGGTTATTGCAAATCTGTATGAAAGTCCCATCTTCATAGCATATCTTGATCCATCAGTCCAGAGATCAAGGTCTGCATGAGGGGATTTCCTCGGTCACCACTGTAATGGGGCAGCCGTCTGATCTGGTAAGGCTGTCAAACAATCCTGGTGGTCATGTGCGGGGGCATAGTCCACTTCTGTCTCTTCGCCCCCTGTGTAGTGAAGAAGAGTGGCTGTGAGGGCAGCAGTAAAGAGGCACTGTAATCATAGGATGGCGCTGATGAGTCCATGTGCTTCGGCAAGGTCGCTGTAGGACTGCAGCAAGGTCATGGGGGTGCCTGAATAAGTACATCATGTCCCAGTACGTATGTCTAGCGGTCTTATCCAGTAAAAATCTGTGCGGCGTGTACAGCTCAAGCAGTTGTGGCGCTGTCCGAGCAACTGGAATCAGACGTGCTGATAGTATCCCGAAGGGGCGTTGTTTCCAGCATGTCCTTGATGAGGACTCCAGAGGCGTGTTAACATGGTGATGTTAACCGGATATTAGGACACCAACGTTAGTAAGGCCTGGATCTGAATCTTCAGCCCTTCTTCCTTGAGACAAACTGACCCAGCAGTACTGGCGTAGTCCAACATCAGTCATGACCTGAAGACCATAAGTCCTGTTGTATGCTGTTTGTAGAATGGTAGGTGGAATCTTGGTCGATGGGTTTCCATTAGGGACATCATAACTGCAGGTAAGCCTTAAGGGCACAGCGTACGCTATCCCATCTTCAGATGCCAGGGGTCAAACAGGTCTAATTCCATGCCTTCTGGAGTATCCTGTAATTTTGGGTGAGGGTGCCATCATTGAGCTGCAGAAGTCCGCTTACAAGTAGAGTACACAGGGGCAGTGTTCTGATGACTAGGAAACGGAACATCAAAGTCCAGGGAAAGGGACCAGCATTTAATTAGCAAGGTGAGGGTCAGACTTATGTAATGCGACCTCTACCCAATAACAGCTTAGACATCAGAGAGAGAATCTGGACCTCAGGGGAGTAGGCCTTCAGTATAAATTGCATAATTTTGTGTAGGAAAAACTAAAGATACCGGAGGAGATAAGTGGGAGGAGATGACCGGCTTTGTCATATTGTGTCTCATCTACCTCTATTAACCAAAACCAAGCATTAGTAAAAGCAGATGTAAGCTGAGTTTGTTTCCTTGTCATATCATTTGCCACTATAGACCGTTCCCCCAAGCATGGATTAAAACGTGCAAGGGAGATCACCCGCGCTTCGTCAGGATAGCCAGTCTATCCCGTCTCCAACTTGGCCTTCTTCCCTTCAGATAATGCTCACAGTCCTGGCTAGCCTCAGGAACCAGCTTTTTACCATTATAATCTGTGCCTACCCCCTGGTGTGACCAATTGAGGGTTGGCGGGGTAACTATGGCTCCCCACCCGTGAGTTGGTTGATATCCCCATGACCCAGAGAGAACAGTACTTGACCACCGTGGCTGGGCTTTAACATGCAACTGGAGCTTGGTATCCCACTCTTTCCGGATTGTAACTCGTACCCAGGAAGGGGGTACAGAACACGAGGGGCCTTGCCCATTACCCGAAACCCCCCCTGACAAACGCGGTGAGACCACCGCCCAGCGGGTCATCCACTCTCCCTCTGGGTTCTTGTGGGCTTTAGGGGTGGACTTATGTAAGACATCATTGTTCTTTCAGTGCTTGTCTCAACCTGCTAGCTTATCTTCATGATATATACTCCTTAACAAGCGTAAATTATGCTTTTAGTCTCATATTATAATTTCACCATCCTTCCTCTTCGATCAAACTGACACGACTGCAACTTTCTTTGACTGAGCGCTACCATTCTCATTACACCTTAGAGCCGAGTGGAAAGAAATGTCCCGTCAGCAGCTACCCCCCTACAAGGCTAGAATCGAAGCCAGGTTATAACACTCTGCCAGAATTTCATGTGTGAAAGATAACAAGTGATGTAGCTTAACAAAAAAAATTAACCCTGGAATGCAGTTTTTTCTTACTAACTAAAACAGAAAAAGTTAACCATACAGTTTTTTTCTTCCTTATCCTTCCCTCCAACACTTTCAACTTCCACAAAACGTCTTTTGGCAAACTTTGCCACTCGGGAGGTGACTTGCCTCTCCAACCATCCTTTGTCCAGATAACTCCCTCTTTGATGTCTCCACTACCTCTGCCATTTAGATGGCTGCAATCTTCCCTTCTTATGGCAATCCCACCAACTTATACATTCGGAAATGCATTTTCACATACTTTTCCTCCTTCTTTTCTACATACAATTTCTTCCACAGTCTCTGCCCCTTCAGGCAACATAATGCCTCTTTGTGAAGCATCTTAAACATTTAGTGTTCTACGTAAGGGGATTCTCCAAACCTGACAAAGACACACAGCCGTGGCCACCGCCTTGCCCACATCGTACTCATCAACACTAAGGATTCTATCAAAGTAATAAAGAAGTCCCTAACTAACCAACAAATTCCCCACCCCTTTGTTGCCACAATGTGGGGACCGGTACCTTCCCGTGTCTTTGCCCCAGAACATATAAGTATACATATATGTTTCAGAATAATCCCTAGTGGATTAGTTCCAACCGGACCCACCTGAATATTCTAGCAATAAACAGATCTTGTCCCAAAATAACCCGGAGACTCCCGTAACACTCAACAATTAAACTTAGAGACTGTCAAGGTTCCAAATATATTTCAGCAACCAACCGGGCAAAGGGGTTATGACTACAAACAGTGACACACCGAACTACTGGAATCAGGTGGGGGGGGGGGAGGGGGTGGTGTGGGTGGGTGGTTGGTGTGGAAACCCAAGCAGCAAAAACAAAGGTTCGAACGTAGCACGGGGCTGGATCAAGTTTTCTAGGTTGAGTCCACTTTATTGTGACCACCCACGACCAGATACCCACAGCAATCTACTAATCCGGGAGACATCAAATTGGCCAACGGCAGTTTAAATACATATAGATTTCATCAACTTACCGAGACCTTTCACAGGCTGCAGTCCACAATTTGATATCCTCCGGACCTCAAACGCCCGTGGCAAGGGTTCGGTCCTTGGCATCTGATTCCACCTCAAGCAACGCCTCACGGTTGGACGCCAAAATGTTTGGGGGTCGTTTACGCGCGCCATTGGGGGGTTCACCCGTTTTGCCCCCGGTATTCCAAATCACGATTGGGCGAACAAAGTATCGGCCTATTAGAAATTGATTCAACACAGGTTCTGGTCAGATTTCATTCAGTGTTCCAAGCAATTCTGACAAAACAAAGCATACACACATATTTGTATAAACTCTACTCAAGATAAAACGCAGGCGCAGTAGACGAGAGAGGAACGGATGTATGTCCATATTTAGGCAGCTGTTAAGTACACTTTATTGTCCACAATGTCTCTGGGGAAAAAGTCTCTGGGATTGTCTTAGCCAAAACTTCAGTGAATTTTCCTAGTGAAACGAAACTTCAGAAAGGAATAATAGCTGGAGAGGTCACATCTTTGAGAAACAGATTAACAAGTGGTCACATCCTGAGCCCATCTTACTTCTTCATATTTGCTGCATCATTCTGCCAAAAAGGATTCGCTCAGCTGAAATGCCTTATAAGGAGAAAAAGCTTGGGATTTTTCAAATATATACATATAACACAATATTGATTCAAACCGCTCTACCTTCACAATGTCATGAACATATTACTACACTGTGCTAACCAAGGAGCCACTGTGCTGAACTGTGCTAACTACTGAGCCACCATGCTGCACTGTGATAACCACTAAGCCACTATGCTGCACTGTGCTAACTACTGAGCCACCATGCTGCACTGTGATAACCACTAAGCCACTATGATGCACTGTGCTAACTACTGAGCCACTATGATGCACTGTGCTAACCACTAACCACTATGCTGGCACTGTGCTAACTACTGAGGCCACCATAGCTGCACGGTGATAACCACTAAGCACTATGATGCACTGTGCTAACTACTGAGCCACCATGCTGCACTGTGAAAGGACCCTAAGCCACTTTAGTGCGAGTCGACGAGTGAAGCAGCGCCTACTGAGCCTCTATGATGCAAATGTTGATTTTTACCCACTGAAACCACTGTGCCTGCACTTTAATCACCACTGAGCCACTGTGTATGCTACTACTAACCACTGAGCCACTGTGATGCCTACTACTAACTACTGAGCCACTATGCTGCACTGTGCTAACTACTGAGCCACGATGCTGCACTGTGCTAACCACGGAGCCACTGTGTTGAACTATGCTAAATACTGAGCAACTATGCTGCACTGTGCTATCTACTGAGCCACCATGCTGCACTGTAATAACCACTGAGCCACCATGCTGCACTGTGCTAACTACTGAGCCACTATGCTGCAATATGTTAACCACTAAGCCACTATGATGCAATGTGTTTTCCACTGAACCACTGTGCTGCACTTTAATCACCACTGAGCCACTGTGCTGCCTACTACTAACCACTGAGCCACAGTGCTGCACCTTGCTAACTACTGAGACACCGTCCTGCCTAGTGCTAACCACTGTTCCCTTGTGCTGCTTACTGATAACCACTGAGCCACTGTGCTGCACTTTATTCACCACTGAGCCACATGCCTGCCTACTGATAACCACTGAGCCACTGTGCTGCACTTTACTCACTATTGAGCCACATTCCTGCCCAGTGCTAACAATTAAGTCACCATGCTGCCCTGTAACATCAATGGCAACTGTACTTGTGCCATGTAGCATATAAGTAAGATTGGATCAAGGTTAGTAGGACACCCGGAGCAAAATTGAGGGCAATAGTTTTGCAGTAACAGTGTACATATAACGTGGGGTAACTAAATGGATAATTGTCAGCATTTTTGATTGCATTATCAGGAGTCACCAACAATCTAAGGGTGCGTCCCCACGGCATAGGACAAATTCCGGCCGGTATTTGTCCTGTTTTGCGGCCGTCCTCACGCCCGCGGGGTGGGGGGGGGGGGGCGGCTTTTCTCCGCGATGAGCTTCACATTGAGAAGCACAGATTCCGTCCGAAAACCGGTCGGAAGATTGTGCTTCTACAATGATTTGCGGCCGGACCGCGGGTGAAAAAATCGCCGGAGGGAAAACCCATGCAGTGGAGACTGCTGCACGGGTTTTCCATAGAGCACTATTGTGCTCATTTTCGGCCAGTTTTTCAGGCGGTCTGAAAAACCACACACCGGCTGAAAAACCGGCTGAAAAACCCGTGCCGTGGGGACATGCCCTAATATGTATTGGGGGAGGGGTCGTTGATTTTGACATACCCAATCTTTTATTTCCAGCAGTTGCAGAAGTGTGGTAGTCACTTATCCCCTTTTCCTAATTGGAAGAACAGGTAGATGGGGAATCAGAACTCAGGGCAAGAAATCAAGGAGTAAAGTAAATCTGTACAAACTGCATATTCTCCTCTTACGCAAATTATTGAAACACAATTAAATATGTGTCAGATACTCATCTACTACTACTGGTAAAGTCTGAGAAGCTCTGGAAGGACCATGGGGGGAAGACCGGGTGGCAATCACTGTGCAACTGCCAATTTTTCCACCCACTCTACCCATGATAATACTGCTTAATAGTGAAGAAGAAGCTGAGAAAATGTAGCAGAAAGTCTTTTATGTTGGATAATTTCTAGCTGCCAATGTCTGAACTTTTGCTTTTTTGGATGCAGCTTAGTTGGAATATAACTGTGTGCAACTACCAGGCGGCACATTTACTGCATTGGACAAAGTTGTGCGAGTGAAGCTAGTCAGTTGGTGTTACAATATACAGTATCTCACAAATGTTAGTACACCCCTTACATTTTTATAAATATTGTACTACATGGGTATTTTCACATGATGTTTTGGATCCGCTTTTTACCATAAGAGAAACTGCATCCAAACTGCATCCAAAAAACGTATCCAAAAACGTAGCTGCAGATGCATTTTTGGATGTGTTTTTTGTATTTGTTTTTCAATATATATACACAGGTTGTAGTTTGAAAAGGTAGAATCTTTAGTGTAATATACTTTACCCTTACATATGTATGTACCCTGTTTCCCCGAAAATAAGAAAGTGTCTTATATTAATTTTTGCTCTTATATTAATTTTTAGCTAAGACTTATTTTTAGGGGATGTTTCTTTTTTCTATGAACAATAATTCACATTTATTGTTGAACAAAACATTAACATGTATTAATATATTGTAGTGATTTCATCACAAGCATCAGCATAAGTAGCCAAACTCTGAATTTCATAACTAAAAATGCACTATGTCTTATTTTCGGGGAAACAGGGTATGTCAGGGTATGTAATATACTAAATCAGCCCCTAGAGGTCTCATTTAATCTAGAAGAACTGTTTAAACTTTAGTAACCTAATGACCTACATTTTCACTTCGAGTGGAAAGTGGTTAAGTAGTAGTGTAAGATGAAGCCCAATAGAGGGAGCTATAACAGCATTTTACATGTGTTTCAGAGGAAGCTCAATAGAGGGAGCTATAACAGCATTTTACATGTGTTTCAGAGAAAGCCCAATAGAGGGTGCTATAACAGCATTTTACATGTGTTTAATCTTATAAATCACTTTATTATGCTTTTATATCATTTATTATTAAATGATATAAAAGCAGTTTTTTAGTATAGCATGGGTGTTTATTGAAATTATAGAAGTTTTTAATAATAAATTTATAAATGTTTTAGATAAATAGTTTAATATAGAATGTTGAGTGGTTTTAGTATTATACTGAAACCACTCAACATTCTATAATAAACTATCTAAAACGTGAATAAATTTATTATTAAAACTTCTATAATTTCTATAAACACCCATTCTATACTAAAAAAACTGCTTTTATATCATTTAATATATAAAAAGTGATTTATAAGATTAAACACATGTAAAATGCTGTTATAGCTACCTCTATTGGGCGTCCTCTGGAACACATGTAAAATGCTTTTATAGCGCCCTGTATTAGGCTTCCTCTGAAACACATGCAAAATGCTGTTAGCTCCCCCTAGTGGGCTTCCTAACGTAGGTCACACGATTACTAAAGTTCAAACAGGTCTTCTAGATCAAATGAGACCTCTAGGGGCCAAAATTTTAATCCAATGCGTTTTTCAGATGCGCTTTTCATATGAAAAGTGCATCCAAAACGTACCCAAAAGTGTGTTGCGCACTCCATTATTTCCTATAGGGATTTCAGTTGCGTGAAATGCAAGTAGAATTGACATGTCAATTCTTAAAACGGATCCGAAAAGCGCATCGAAAAGACGCAAGTAAACATGCATCGGTGATCACTCGTGTGAACAGAGATGTATGTTTTACATTGAAACCAATGTAAATTAAACTGCACATTGTTAGATACGTTTTTTGGATCCATTTTGGGTTCTGAAAAATGTCGTGTGAACATACCCTATCTTCTCATAAGACAACATTGAAGATCTGAACTTTGATACAATATAAAGTAGTCCGTGTACTGCTTGTATAACAGGGTAAATTTGGTGTGCCCTCAAAATAACGCAACACACAGCCATCAATGTCTAAACCACTGGCAACAAAAGTGAGTGCACCCCTAAGTGAAAACAGACAAATTTTGGCCAAAGTGTCAATATTTTGTGTGACCACCATTATTTTCCAGCACTGCCTTAACTCTCTTGGGCATGGAGTTCACCAGAGCTTCACAGGTTGCAGCCACTGGAATCCTCTTCCACTCCTCCATAACGACATATCGGAGATGCTCAATAGGGTTTTAGTCTGAAGACATGCTTAGCTAAGCCAACACCTTCACCCTCATTTTCTTTAGGTAGGCAGTGGTCATCTTGTGAGGTGTGTTTGGGGTTGTTATCATGTTGGATACTGCCCTGCGGCCCAGAAGGGAGGGGGATCATGCTCTGGTTCATAATGTCACAGTACATGTTGGCATTCATAGTTCCCTTAATGAACTGCAGTCCCAAACCATGATACTCCCACCTCCATGCTTGACTGTAGGCAGACACACTTGTCTTTGGACTCCTTACCTCTTTGCAGAAACAGATACTTGACACAATCTGAACCAAATATGTTTCTCTTGGTCTCCTCAGACCACAGGACATGGTCCCAGTAATCCATATCCTTAGTCTGCTTGTCTTCAGCAAACTGTTTTCATACTTTCTTGTGCATCATCTTTAGAAGAGGCTTCTTTCTGGGATGACAGCCATGCAGACCAATTTGATGCTGTGTGTGGTGTATGGTCTGAGCACTGACAGGCTGACCCCCCGCCCTTTTAACATCATATGTCTAGTTTGTAAAGATAATCTCTGGATATGACACTGAGCACGTGCACTCAACTTCTTTGGTCGACCAGGGCGAGGCCTGTTCTGAATAGAACCTGTCTTGTTAAACCACTGTTTGGTCTTGGCCACTGTGCTGCAGTTCAGTTTCAGGGTGTTGGCAATCTTCTTATAGCCTAGGCCATCTTTATGTAGTGCAACATTTTTTTTTTCAGATTCTAACACAGTTCTTTTCCATGAGGTGCCATGTGAAACTTCCAGTGACCAATATGAGAGAGTGCAAGAGTGATAACATCAAATTTAGCATGCCTGCTCTCCATTCACACCTAAGAACTTGTAACACTAGCAAGCTTTGTGGTACTGTAAAGTGAAAATGGCAAATCGGGCACAATTTGTCCACTTTCACTTAGGGGTGTACTCGCTTTTATTGCCAGCGATTTATACATTGATGGCTGTGTGTTGCGTTATTTTGAGGGCACACCAAATTTACTCTGTTATACAAGCTGTTCACTGACTGCTTTACATTGTAACAAAGTGTCACATCTGTAGTGTTGAAAAAACTTTGAGACTCTCGGTTCACATATTTTGATCACGTATATTTTGCCCGATTTTGAGATCACGTTGAAAGTCGTGGGCAGCTTAAACATCTTTTGATCAAAATATGTGAACCGAGAAGTCTCAAAGTTTTTCATGTATGATAGATAGCATAAATGCTTCTTTAGGGATTTCCACCTAGTGTATTGCCCTTTTTGCAGTAGTGTGCTGCTGGCGGCGGTCTGTGTGTGTACATGTATAATTACATGTGTGCCGCAGCCCTGCCAGTGGCACCCAGGTTTGCATACGTTTTTTCAGAGATGTTTTTGTGTGCAGAACATACGTTATACTTGGTGTACATTGATTTTAACCTATATGGGAAGGAAGGGGAGCTTCCATTTTGGGTTTCTGTCCCCTCCCACTCTCACAGGCTGTCATAAGAAGGGCAGCTTTGCAGGTTGGGTGTTTTTTTATTTTTTCTCTCTGAATAATGGAGGTCGGTTGACCAGTGAGAGGCCTGATTGGTCGATTGAGAGGTAAAGATAGCATAGGACTGCCGATTTTGAGATCACGTTGAAAGTCGTGGGCAGCTTAAACATCTTTTGATCAAATATGTGAACCACGAGAGTCTCAAAGTTTTTTCATGTATGATAGATAGCATAAATGCTTCTTTAGGGATTTCCACGTAGTGTATTGCCCCATCTGTAGTGTTGTCCCATGAAAAGATATAATAGAATATTTACAAAATTGAAAGGGGTGTATTCACTTTTGTGAGATACTGTAGAAACAGTACTGTTAGCGTTGGAATACTGTGCCAGGGGCCCACCTGTGGAGTTGGTTCTTGTGATCTATGGAGTTAATTATTGGCCCCCACATGTGGAGTTGATTCTTGGGGCCCACCTGTGGAATTGATTTTTTGGACCCATCAGTGGAGTTGATCCTTGGAACCTCTTAAAACCCACCAATGTAGTTGATTCTTGGGGCCCACCAGTGGAGCTGATTCTTGGGGCCCACCAGTGGAGCTGATTCTTGGGGCCCATCAATGGATCTGATTCTTGGGTCCCACCACTGGAGCTGATTCTTGGGGCCCATCAATGGATCTGATTCTTGGGTCCCACCAGTGGAGTTGATTCTTGGGACCCGCCAGTGGAGTTGATTTTTGGGGCCCACCAGTGGAGTTGATTCTTGGGACCACCATTGGAGTTGGTTCTTGGGGCTCATCAGTGGAGTTAACTCTTGGGGCTCACCAGTGGAGTTGATCCTTGGGGCCCACCCTACAGCTACCGCACATGACTTTTGCTTTCTGCCTTTCTAACTGAGGCGCAGTCCCAGGGTTTGTATTCTCAGGGGCCCACTATACCCCGGGGCCCAATGGGGGCTTCCTTTGGTCCCCCATGAGCCATCGAACACTGAATGGTAGCTGTGTTTGGTTTCTAAATAGCAGTATAGTGCAGGGAATGCATATGTATGTTATCAGGGTACTCTATTTTTTTTTGTACAGAGTAAGACGGATTGGATCGATGTTATACCACACTAATATTTTATATATGAATCTTTTGGGATTATGAGAGAAGTTGAAGAGTGGTGAGCACTGGGGCTCTACTCTGCAGTACCACATGTTCTGTAACATTAGCCCTAAGTAAATAGAGCGAGCATGACGCACTTGCTATGTTCACCACATACAGACAAGCGCAGATGAGAGCGGTGAAGAATGTGACCTGGGTCCTAGTTGTGACTCTGCTTTGGTCGGGGGATTTACGTACAGGGCAGGAAAATGAATCTTTGCCCCAGGTGAAGAAGAGCCTTAACTTTTGACTGGAGTCTGTCTACTACCGCTACCGAAGTGGCTTAATAAATTACATTCTAGCGCCACCTATTGTCACCTTATATTATGTCACCCATGGAAAACACAGCCATAACGTGAGACCCACCGGTGTCGGGAATAACACGGGTCGTCTCAGGACAGTGGCACGTGTCAGAGGCAGTCATCCCTCGGAGGCGATGTGTTATAAAATGGGCAAGAGCCAAATTGTGATGACTAAATGACTGGGTGCCAGCATCTTGTGGGCCGCCCATGGTATGTAGTGGTTAGTGCCTTCCAAAAGTGTCCAAGGAAGGGCAATAGGTGGCAGGTTCTTGGGCCTCCAAGGCAATGCAGCTGGCACCTTTCTCCACCATCCTGTGTGATGCATTCTCTCTGACAAATGTCAGTGCAAGGCATATATATAGAAAATAAAAGCACAGAGTGGGCCTTATGTATGAGAAATGTCTAGCAGTAAGACTGTCTTTTTTATCCACAGCAACCAATCAGAGCCCTTAGCTACCAATCAGTGCTCATAGCTACCAATCAAAGCCCATAGCAACCAATCAGTGCTCGTAGCAACCAATCAGAGCCCATAGCAACCAATCAGAGCCCATAGCAACCAATAAGTGCCCATAGCAACCAATCAGAGACCATAACAACCAATCAGAGCTCATAGCAACCAATCAGAGCCCATAGCAACCAATCAGAGCCCACAGCGACCAATCAGAGCTCATAGCAACCAATCAGCGCCCATAGCAACCAATCAGCACCCATAGCAACCAATCAGAGCCAATAGCAACCAATCAGAGTCCATAGCAACCAATCAGAGCCCATAGCAACCAATCAGAGCCTATAGCAACCAATCAGAGCTCATATAGGAAGAATACCCTCCGTAGAAGAAACTTTAGATAACCTCAAAAAGCTTTTCCTGGGAGTTCAAAAACTGGACAAAGAAAGCGCAGCTGAAATCTTATATAATATACCACTCTAAATTCCAGTGGAAGTCAAGTGCTCACCTATTTTAGCTGCACAAATTACGGTACAGCTCGCTTTATCGCTCAATATCCTCCACCGTGGTGGTTCTGATCATAGAAGCTGCTCCAAAACTTCCCGCCTTCGATATCCACGTGGGACGCCAACGGAACACAAGGTATTAAGGGTTATTTTAAAAACAAACAAATTACGATTTATTTTACATATACATAACGCGTTTCACGAGTTCCACACTCGCTTCCTCAGACATCTGCGGAAGCGTGTGTGGAACTTGTGAAACGCGTTATGTATATGTCAATAAATCATAATTTTTAAACTTTAGTGCTCTAGAGCACTTCCCACTATTTAAGAACTGTTTGTTTTTAAAATAACCCTTAATACTAATCAGAGCTCATAGCAACCAATCAGAGACCATAGAAATCAATCACAGCTCAGCTCTCATTTCAAATAGTGCTCTGGAAAAATAAAAAATTAAGCTCTGATTGGTTGCTATGGGTAACAAAGCCAGTCTTACTGCTAGACAGTTTTCATACATAAGGCCCAGGGAAACTACGGGGGGAGCAAAACAAGCAGCTGACCCGGGGGCCCATGCTCTTAGGGGGCCGTGCCCCGGGGCAGCACTGACACGTCTCTCCTCCCCTAGTGCGGCTCCTCGCCCGCCGGCGCGAACATAACCTTTCCGCCGGCAGACCGAGCTGCGGGCCCAGCGAAATACCGCCTCTGAACGCCGGGCCCCCCGGCCCACGCTCAGACGCAGGACCGCAGGGCTCTTAGCCAGTCGCCGGCCCCCAGTGCTGACGTGGGATGCGCATGACGTCAAATCATCGTGCCCCGTCCGACACAGACTGCCGGGAGCCGAGCTGCGGGGGGGCGTGGGGCTGGTATTAAGTGCTTTCTTATTTTTTATTTATTTTTTTTTTTAAAATTAATGAACCTGTCCTCCTCATATACCCCTACCTGCCTGCCCCGAAAAAAAAGCCCTACCTTTCCTCCTGCTATACCCCTACCAACCTGCCGTAAAAACCCCTACCGCCTGCCTGCTATAAAACCCCTACCACCTGCCTGTAAAATAGCCTCTACCTGCCCCCCTGTATATACCCAAACCTGCCTGCCTGCCGTATATTTAAACCCCACCACCTGCCTGTATATAGCCCCCACCTCCTGCCTGTATTACCCCTACCTGCCTGCCTTAATAGCCCCCTACCACCCCCGTAAATAGCCCCTACCTGCCTGCCTGTAAAAGCCGCTCCTACCTGCCTGTATATGGCCCCACCTACCTGCCTGTATAATAGCCCCACCAAACCCGCCTGTATATACCCTACCTGCCTGCCCGTAATAGCCCACCCCACCTGCCTGCCTGTATAAAACCCTACTCCTCCCCCCCGTATATAGCCTCTAAAACCCGCCCGCCTGTTATACCCACCTACCGCCTGCCTTTTTGTAGCCCTACCCGCCTCCTGTAAAATACCCTACCACTTGCCTGCCTTTATATAGCCCCACCTACCGCCTCCTTATTACCCCCACCTGCCTGCCTGTATAAAGCCCCCCCCCAAAACCTGCCTGCCTAAAATTTAGCCCCCATACCTCCCCCAAAAACCCTCCCCCTCTATATACCCTAAAAGCTTGCTCTATCCCTGCCCCCTGTATTGGCCCCCCATAGCCTCACCCCCGGGCTGCCGCCTACAATATGGGGGCCCCATACTACCTAAACCCTACCTTCCACCTATATCCCCCCATACCTGCCTGCTGTCTAAATGGGGCCCTATACCAAACCCTCTTGACTGCCCTTATGGGGCCCTATACTTCCTAAACCCTGCCAATGTGGGGACCCTATTTCCCACCTAAACTTGCCCATCGGGGCCCTCATAGCCTATGTAAACC
>JAODAL010063002.1:0-19457 GCA_025379985.1 Phyllomedusa bahiana
AACATTTCGACGGTTTTTTTTCATTTTTGGTCAGTCAAGCTTTTTGATAGATCTACTTTGCAGAAAAATTTTAAATATAGCAACTTTGAGTCACCACAGGTTGATGGGTTCCCAAAAAAATACCTTTTATTACAGTATACATTTCGAACGTGTTTTTTTCATTTTTGGTAGTAAAGCTTTGTTGATAGATTATTTTGCAGTTAAATTTGAATCCAGCAATTTTGACCCCACGGGTGTACTGATAGGTGCCAAAAATCCTTTTTAATATCCGTTACATTTCAGAAGGTTTTTTTTTCACTTTTGGCCCAGTCAGCTTTGTTGATAATTACTTTGCATTAAATTTGAAATAGCAATTGTAGTCACCACAGGTGAATTGAAAGGTGCCAAAAAATCCCTTTATTTCCCCGTATACATTTCAGACGGGTTTTTTTTTCATTTTTTGGTCAGTCAAGCTTTGTTGTAGATCTATTTTGCAGTTAAAATTTGAATCCAGCAATTTTTTTTTGTTTTGAGGATTTGAAATAGCTGTGATTTGTTGTTTTTTATAAGAGACTTTCCAAACTCTTCCATACCTTCCAAATTTTTATATTCGAACGGGGAGCGAAATTCAGGGGGTAAGCGAGCAAAGAGGGGGGTGGGGACTGGAGGAAAGGGGGTATGAAAAAGGTCCCCCTTCCAGGTGGTACAACACGCATGCCGGGGATCGTCAGTTGCAGGACCGTCGGGGCCTTCACACTGGGTCGGGCCCTGTAAATCTCAGTAACGAACAGCGCCCCAAATTTGTTCTTCAGTGGTTAAGCAACCTGCATCCAGCATCTTACCCCCCGTCCTCCCATCCGGCCACAAATGTCCACAGCAAAAAGCATCCGCCAAATGAACACCCAAATTCAATTTGTGTACCCCAATTGGGGATAATCCATTGTCTAAAGACCTCTTTGATGAAAAAAGCATTTGGGGTCAGAAGGCATGAAAAAAGATCAAGAGCCAAAAAAGAGGAAATTTTTCTGCTCTGACCCATTACTATGCCATAGAGGGGGGAAGGAAGCCATAATGGGGACAAATCCGAGCGGTCGGCACCCTTGCAGTCCCTCTTGCTTGACCCCGCCCCTGGAGCAGAAGTCGGAAAACGAAGTCACCTGTGTTGATGATGATGAGACATTGCACCCAACGTGGTCTTTTCAGCAGAATTTGCTTGGCGCTTCATACTGGATGAGGAAAGCGATGGGGTAGGTCAGTACGGTCACCCTCAAAAAGGGGGAAAGGGGGCGGTCGCAGAAGTCTGCTGATTGATTCCGCCAGCCCCGGTCAGCGGGAAACCCCCCTCCTCGCTTATCGCGTCAAAAGGGCCAGGACCTCTCAAGCCTGGGCCTTTTTTGACAAACCTTGATTACCCCCGCATGTCTATGCCGCCCTTTTCCGTAAACGCTAAGTAGAGGGAAGAACCTTAGGTGTTTAAACCCCCACCAAAATTCTATCACATGTAGCGAATGCATAGTTTAAAAGGAGGCAACACTTGGCCAAAAAAAGGGCCGACCCCACGCCCGGTCTCCAACCCCGTCACACCCCGTCTCCGCCTCCGCCCCCTCCTCCGCCCCACCAAGCTTTTCCCCGCTGCCCAGTCTCTCAGAGTCATGACAGGGATCAGCCTCCGCTTCAGCCTCCCCGTCGCCCGAGTACCACCGCACCACCAAAACCCATCCTACCCCTCCCTTTCCCCCATTTTACGTTACCACCGACAGCGGGGCCCTCTACACCAGCCCTTTTGTCTTCCAGGTTTGGGGGAGAAGAAACCTTTAACCCCAAAAAAAAAAAAAACCCCCCAAAACCAAAAGCCGAAAATCGGCCTGCCAGGCTTTCGGCCCCTTGGGAAAAGTTCCTTTCCGTTGGTGGGCACAGATGGGTTCCGCCACGTCATGGCCCTTGCCCGCCCCCCAAAATAATGCCGAGCAGGGATTTCTTTGCCGAAACCGTCCCTGCCCGCCCGCCACTGTCATCTAAAATTTTTAAGCCCTTGTCTGCATCTGTGGCCGGAAAAATCCCTCTGCCCACCGACACTGGAATATAAACACGGCCAAAGCTGAATATCTCTTTCAGCTCCGGGGGGAGCTGGGGGATGTCTGGGGTGACGGGGGCTCTCAGGCTCGGCGCACGCTCTTTAAAACCGCAGGGATGTGCAGGGGTTTTTTCCCCCAAGTCCCGTGGGACACGTGCCCCTAGAAACCAGGCCCTGTTGAAATTAATCGTCTGGGGACCATCCCCCAAAAAGGTCGGGGCTGGGACGCTCTCCGCAAGAGACCCGGGGGTTTGGGTGCAGGGGAAAACCCTTGTGCCAGGCAAGGGGTGTGTGATAATGGGCGAAATCTGCTGGCCGCCCTTTTAAAATCTAGGCTGGAGCAATCCCCTTGCCCGGCAATTCAAACCTTGTCGTCCAGATATTTCTAAAGAGCTACCCGGGTCTGTACTGCCTGCTGAGGAAGGCTCGAAGTCTAAGTTCGCACTTCCGCAGTTCGCACCCTGCTTCATCCCGCTTGGCTGCGTTGCAGAGTCAGCTCGGCCTCCCCGTCAATCGTCTCATTGTTGACGTGGCAACACGCTGGAATTCCACCCTCCACATGCTCCAGCGATTGTGGCAGCAGCGCAATGCCATTACGCAGTACCAAGTGACACATGGCCTGACAAGCAGCGGTGCGGGCCTCAGGGTATTGAGCCACTGAGAGTGGAGGCAGGTAAAAGAGCTCTGCACCATCCTTGCCAGTTTGAAGAAGCCACCAAAATGGTCAGTGCGGACAATGCCCTTGTCAGCATGAGCATTGTGGTGATCTTAGTTCTGGAACGATCATTGGACACTCTGAAACAACAGGTCCCGCCAGCGACGGAGGAGGAGACGGACACAGATGCGGACACGGAGCCATTCTCTCTATCAAATCCACAAGGCCCCACAGTTTCACAATTTCATCGGTCTTCATTAGGCAGTGGTTCGGGGTCCAGGGCTAGTGCAAGGTGGCGCATCAGCTCTCAGGTTGCATCATCTCAGGCAAGTCAGGGCTGCGTTGAAGCTGTGCCGGAGGAAGCAGAGGAGGAAGCGGAGGAGGAGGTATTCCTAGACACCGACGTTACCGACGTCCCTGCCTTGGAAAGAGGTTGGCGCGAATTTGAGGCGGAGGAGGAAGATGAGGAAGATCAGTTTGCTAGTGCCCCTCGACCCAGAGGCTTGGGCAATCAAGGCTCCATCTCTCACATAAGTGCTTGGATGCTCCATTTCCTCCAACATGATTCTCAACAGTTACTGGGTGGCCACCCTCCTGGATCCCCGGTACAAAACAAAACTCAGCACTTTCCTTCCACCCACCCAAATAGAGAGTAAAATGCAGGAAATGGAGACCTTGCTGATTGATCAAATGGAGACATCTGTTGCGTCTGATTCACGTTCTTCAAATGTCACGGTGAAACAACATCAGTGACGTGACAGCAGTAGAGTGCCAAGTAGCCTTAGCGGCAGCAGCAACAGCAGGCAAGGTGGCAGAAGCCTAATGGGTGACCTCTGGCAATCTTTATTTACCACCTCACCAACGCATGCAATGCAGGGCACACATCCAACACACAGAGACCAGCTTAGGATCATGGTGCACGACTATCTGCGTCTCAACACCAATGTTTTTGGATGTGTTCCGGACCCAATAGACTTCTGGGTATCCCAAATGGACGAGCTCGCTCGCCACGCCATAGAGGTGTTGTCCTGCCCAGCAGCCAGCGTCATCTCTGAGAGGACCTTCATCAAAGCTGGAGGAGTCATTACAGACAAACGCATCCGGCTTTCCACAGATAATGTGGATCGTTTGACTTTCATTAAGATGAATCAGGCATGGATCTCTGATGATGTTGTGGCCCCAATTGCCGAGGTCACCGATTAGTTGCCGGTCTACTTCACATTCCTCTTCAAACAGAAATGGTCCTCTTGAAAACTTTTTTTTTAAAATGATCATTTCTTACTGCAATTTTCATTCTCTTTTCCCAACAGTTCATTTTGCTGGTTTTGCTGTGAGGAGACTGTAAAAGACAGCAAGGTTTCATGACAACACCGTATTCCATTTACTCACTTTATCTTTAGAAGTTTTCGCATTGTCAATGGTTTTGAGGTCATGTTGCTGTGAGATACAGCTATAATTATGGTCCTATGGAACAGAAATGTTGATTCTAAGTGGCATTTCTCCATCACAATTTTTAATAGTGGCTGAGAAGTCATTTTTATAATTTTTTGGGACATGCTGCTTTGAAATGCAGCTATACTACAGGTCCTATCCTAAAAAAATTTTGTTTCTAACACACATTTGTTCTTCACAATAGTCAAAAGTGGCTCAAGGGTCATGTTTTGAATTTTTGGGGGCATTTTGCTGTGACATGCAGCTATACTAAAGGTCCTATTCTAAAAAATGTTGTTTCTAACAGACATTTGTTCTTCACAATTGTCCAAAGTGGCTCAAGGGTCATGCTTTGAATTTTTGGGGGCATTTTGCTGTGACATGCAGCTATACTACAGGTCCTATTATAAAAAAAAATGTTGTTTCTAACAGACATTTGTTCTTCACAATTCTCAAAAGTGGCTCATGGGTCATGTTTTGAATTTTTGGGGACTTTTGCTGTGACATGCAGCTAAACTACAGGTCCTATTATAAAAAAATGTTGTTTCAAACAGACATTTGTTCTTCACAATTGTCAAGAGTGGCTCAAGGGTGATGATGCTGTCAGAAACAGGAATAGGTAGGACACTGTTAATGGACACATATTGCAAAATGACTCGTTTTTGCAAGATCTTTAACATAGCTAGCAATCCCTATATTGAGACAACCCATTTAATACAATTAAAAAAGAGAAACAAAGGCATGGTGGGATTCCATCCTATTTTAAAAATGTTTTTTCTAGAATTAAACTACTAAAAAACTTGCATGTACAAAATAGCTGGTGAAAAAATTCCTCTGAATTGTACAAGGGAGGTACAGGAAAACATGACCAGATGTAGGTTATTCAGAGGACATGGAGTATGGAGCACGGACAGAGAACAAAGTACAGAGACAATTTCCTCCAGCACATGAGCGTTAACCACCAGTAGTTCCAAGTGAAGCTCAATTGGTCCGTACTCATACGGAGGGGCAAGCGCTACCCAGGTCTTGACTGTGTACTGAGGAAGGCTGGAAGTCTTACCTCACGCTTCCACTTCCGCACTCTGCTTCAGCACGACTGTTGACATTGCGGCGTCATAAGGGCATTTTAACCTGCGTGTTAATAGATGACAGACGCCAGCCTGGGCTCTCACCGCACCCACTGTAACTCTGGCCCTGGCTGCTGAACCTGCGTGTTGATAGATGACAGACGCTAGCCTGGGCTCTCACCGCACCCACTGTAAGTCTGTCCCTGGCAGCTGGACCTCCACGTTAACAGATGGCTGATGGCAGCACTGGCTCTCACCGTTAGGTGCAATCAGGAGAGCTTCAAATTTCTCTAAAAAATCAGATTTTGAAAATGACAGTCACTGTACAAAATAGCATAGTGCCACTTTGTGATCTGTGGATCAAACAGGTTTAAGAGTCATGCTGTGGCCCAGGACAGGTATGGTCAATGTCCAGTGAAACTAAAATGGTGGTTGAAAGACTCCTTTTTCCGGCACTTTTTAAATCTGGTGGTCATGCAGGATTGGGGCTCATGCTGCGTTCCAGGAAAGGTATAGTCTATGTCCAGTGAAACTAAAATGGTGGTTTAAAGAGTCCTTTTTGCGGCACTTGGTAATGGGGGTCATGGAGGTTTGGGGCTCATGCTGTGGCCCAGGACAGGTATGGTCAATGTCCAGTGAAACTAAAATGGTGGTTGAAAGACTCCTTTTTCCGGCACTTTTTAATCTGTGGGTCAGACAGGTTTACTGGTCATACTGTCGTACATGACAGGTATAGTCAATGTCCAGTTCAACTAAAATGGTGGTTGAAAGACTCCTGTTTCCGGCACTTTTTAAATCTGGGGGTCATGCAGGTTTGGGGCTCATGCTGCGTTCCAGGACAGGGATATTCAATGTCCAGTTCAAGTAAAATGATGGTTCAAATCATACTGCCTTCTGGCACTTTTTAATTTGTGGGTCATGCAGGTTTAAGGGTCATGCTGTGGTGCAAGACAGGGATAGTGAATGGTGTGTGATTTTTTTTCTGTGGCTTTTATAACCTAAGTGTGTTGCCTAAGATGTAGCACGTATCCATTTGACTGTTGTGGATGTTAATTCCAGCTTCTCCAGCCCTGTTTGGGGTGTAAGAATGAAGGTGTTGTTCCTCTCCCATAGACTTTAATGGTCATCGGCGATAATCTATTACCGACTATCGGATATCTTATTGATAATTGCCGATATCGACTATCGACCCGATGACGATAGTCAACGCAATCGCTCATCACTAATTTTGATCAATTTTTGTTTTTAACTTTTTGGTGGTATATAGTGACCCAAAAAACCCCGCAATTTCTGTGTTGGGATTTCTTTTTTTCCTATGGTGTTAACCGTTTGGGATAAATGATGATATATAAATGATGATTGATATATATATATATATATATATATATATATATTATATATATATATATATATATATATATATTATATTTATATATTATTATGTATTATATATATATATATATATATATATATAGAGATAGATATATAGAGAGAGGAGAGAGAGAGAGAAAATTCCGCAGCACTCGTGAGGTTAAAGTGAAAAAATAGAACAATTTATTCCCACATGTCACTCTGACTTGAAAACGGCTCTGAAAGGGAGCCGAAATGTCGTTTTGACATGTGGGAATAAATTGTTCTATTTTTCACTTTAACCATATGAGTGCTGCGGAATTTTTTCTATATTTCTAGTCATTTGGAAGCTTTTTACCCGGCTTCTTTTTTCTGCTGGCACCCCGCTTTTGTCTAGTCTTTTTAAGGAGTGCTGCCTTTTTATATTATATATATATATATATATAATATATATATATATAATTTATATATATATATATATATATTATATATATATATATATATATATATATATATATAATTTATCCCAAATGGTAAACACCATAGGAGAAAAAAATCCCAACACAGAGATTGCAGTTTTTTTGCTAAATGGCAAAAGGAGGTGTTTTGAACTTTTATTTATTTATTTATTGATTCTTAAAACTTTCTTTTTATCTTTTCACTTATATTTGTGCTCCTCTTAAGATCCGTGACCAGTGAGGGGATGCAACCACTTGTGCATAATTTTGCATCATTTAGATAATGCAGAAGGGTCTCCTATTTCTTCCTGCTAGGTACAGTGTGTGAAATAAGTTTTGAACATGTCACCAATTTTCTAAGTAAATATATTTCTAAGTGTGCTATTGGCATGAGATGTTCACCAGAAGTCGATAACAACCTATCCAATCCACACAGGCAAAAAAAAAATGAAACCTTAAATGTCTATAAGTTATATGTAATAATGAGAAATGACACAGGGAAAATGTATTAAACACATGAAGAGAGGTGCAAAAAGTCATGGAAAGTCATGACACTATCTGAAATCTATTAGTAATTAGAAAGCAATCCTACCACTTAGTGAAAAATGATATCAGCTGATTCAACTGATGGCATTTAAAAAGCTGTCATTACCAAAATGCCACACGGAAAACATTCCATGATGGGTAAAAACAGTGAGCTGTCTCAAGACTTTTCCAACCTTATTGTTGAAAAATATAGAAGAATCTCTAAACTACTGAAGGCTCTAGTGAGCACTGTTGGGGCTATAATTCCGAAGTGGAAAGAACATAATTTCATCATAAATCGTCCAACACCAGGTGCTCCACATAAGATTTCAGACAGAGGAGTGAAAAGAATTATAAGAAGAGTTGTCCAAGAGCCAAGAACCGTGTTTGGAGAGCTACAGAAAGACCTGTAACCAGCAGGTACAATTGTTTAAAAGAAAACAATAAGTACTGCACACAACCTCCATGGCCGGTATGCACACTCACCACACAAGATTTAACTGATGAACAAAAAGCATGTTCGAGTGTGTTTAATGTTTACTCAACAACATTTAGACAAGCCTGTGGAATACTGGGAGACTATAGTCTGGTGAGATGAGACCAAAATTGAATTATTTGGATGCCATAATACAGGGCCCTTTATATCACCCAAAAACACCATACAGCGGTAAAGTTTGGAGGTGGGAACAGCATGGTGTGGGGCTGTTTTTCAGCATAAAACACTGGTAAACTTCAAATAATTGAATTAAGGATGAATTCACAAATGTACTGAGACATTCTTAATAAAAATCTGCTGTCATCTATCATGATGATGAAGATGAAACAAGGGTGAACATTTCAGCAAGACAATGATCCCAAACACACAGCCAAGGTTACGCTCAACTGATTTAAAAGAAAAAGAGTAAAACTGCTAGAATGACCCAGCCAATCACCTGACATGAATCAAATAGAAAATTGATGGAAGGAACTAAAGCTCAGAGTTCATGGAAGGAGCTCACTGAACCTTTAGGATTTGAAGAGTGTTTGTGTGGAGAAATGGGTCAAAATTAGAGATGAGCGAATTGATTCTAACGAAGTGGAATTCGTTTATAATTTCATGGAAAATTCGATTTTGCACGAAGGCAAAGTTCATGGTGATTCACGGGAATGAATCGTCCTTTTTTCTAAAATGGCCACGAGCACATGGCGTGACATGGGGCAGAGAACTATAGGAGGAGGAAAGGAACATCCTCAATGTCATGTGCAGACCTGAAGCCAATAAGCAGCCAGCGGGCTTCTGTGACGTCACAGTTCTATAAATACGGCAGTCATCTTAAATCTGCCACTTGTCAGTGTGTCTCCTGTCCACAAGCATCTGGCTGCTGCAGCACTATATTGCACTCTGTGTAAAACAAATCCGTTTTTTGAGCTACTGGGGTGAAAGACCTTCACAAGTGTGTGTCATATACACATCGGTTCCTGAACCAACGTTTTTTAGTTTGTTTGTTTTAGTTTCTGGGTAGAGATCGGCGAATCGATTCTAACGAAGTGGAATTCGTTTAGAATTTCAGGAAAAATTTGATTCTAAAAGAAGCCAAATTTCCTGGCGATTCGTGGTATAGAATCTAAAATGGCCGCATGCACATGACGTGACATGGGACAAAGAACTATGGGATGAAGAAAGGCATACCCTCAATGACATGTGCAAACAGGCAGCCAATCAGCACCCAGAAAGCTTCTGTGATGTCACAGCCCTACAATTAGGGCAGCCATGTTAAATTCTGCCACTTGTCACTGTGTCTTGTATGCACAAGCATCTCTATGTAGCTGCACTAGATTGCACTCTGTGCAAAATAATTCGGATTTTAGCGTTACTGGGGTGAAATACCTCATATACACACTTGTTCCTAAACCAGCATTTTTTTTTATTTTGGGATATTGCTATCTGTGTCAAAGAGTTAATTTTTTCACTTATTGTGGGGAACTCTGTGTCAAATCCAGTGTGTGTATGTCTCCCCTACACACATCTGAAATTCATGCAGTTCAGTCTGTAAGGATTTTGCTATCTGTTGCAAAGAGTTAATTTTTTCACTTATTGTGGTGATTCTGTTAAATGCTGATACCTGTAGAGCCCCGCCACCCCCAAAATAGTGGAGAGGGTGTCGGCAGTAATTTTGCATTGATTTAACTGATCATTTTGCCCTTACTTTGAACCTTTAGTGTCCGCTTTCAATCGGTCAATAATCCTTCAGTATTGCTAAAGCCAAAAAGAAACAGGAGTTCATTGAAAAAAAGAGATGACGAGTAAATGGCATATTTGCATGTCTTCTGTGTTTTGTATCCACTCCTGCTTTTGGCTACCTAATCATCAGACAATCCTGATGAAAACAAAGGACCATGTCATACTGGCCTTAGGGCTTCTCCAAAGACACAGTCAGTTGTGTTTGTCCTTTTCATTTCTTCTGATAGATTAAAAAAGGGGGAAAACCAAACATAGTGGCAATGTCATAGAATAGTGGATGGTGGTAACAGCAGTAGGAAACCACAGGGTGGTCGAGTGAGAGAGTGTGGTCAGTTGGCAGCAGCATGAGTAGTTTACAGAGTGGCACAATGACAGATTGTGGAGGTGGTAGCAGCCTGAGTAGGCTATAGATTGGCACAATTACACAGTTTAGAAGTGGCGGCACTAACAGCAGCAGCAGCATCAGGGTGGAGAATGGCACAATGACATAATTTTGAGGTGGTGGCAGCTAGGCGACATAATGAGGAGGTGGCCGGAGCAGAAGCATCAAGTCAGAGAGTGACATGATGACATAGCCTGGAGGGGACAGCAGCAGCAGCATGAGGAGACCTGAGTTGTGAGGTGGCAGCAGCATCAGAAGGATACATAATGGCCCAGTAAAGAGTGAGGAGGTGGGTGGAAATACCAATCGATGGGTAGTAGAAGGAGCAGCTGGCAGCAGATGTGTGGCATTAGGCGGGTGATAGCATCAGAATAGTAGCTGAGGCAGGTAGTCAGAAGAATACAGACTCATTTGTAAAAGCTTGGGTGAGGCGTCATGGCTGATCTAATCTGATGCATCAGCCATTGGTGTGTAGAAACCCTGGCTGATCCACGCCTGATTCATCTTGACAAAGCGAGACAAGTGAGTTCTCCTTAGGGTAACTATGACCCACACTACACTGACTCTCCACTCCTCCACGTCGGCTCAGCACAAGCCATCAGTTCTCTGAACGGTGCAGAGTCCACTACTTGAAAACGGAGGGAATGCAGTACCATCAACTTGGACAGGGGCATGCTTAGCTTCTGCGCCGTAGGATGGCTGGACGCATACTGCTGTCTCTTAGCAATCGCCTCGGTGAACGTCTGTTGGCATGACAAGTGGCGAGGAGCAAGAGCATCTGGACCAGTAGATGATGGAAAATATAGACAGATCCCTTCAGCAGAGGTGGTGGAGCCTTGACTGCCTGAAATGGGATGCATGCCACTGGGTGCTGCTGCTTTTGCTGCGACAGGATGGAACACTACATCTGAGACACGTTTCTCCCAGGCCACTGGATGGTGACACTGCATATGTTGACACAGGGCCGTGGTGCCAACATTAGGTCCCAGGCCACACTTCACTTTCTGCCCACAGATTCTACATATACCCATGTATTTCAAAGGTGTTTCACCTTATAAGTGAAAAAAGTAACTCTTTGGTGCAAAGAACAATATCCCAAAATAATAACCTGCCTATAATGAAGATGTGTGTGTGTGTGTGACAAACTCACATGAACTTTCAGTGGATATAAATAGTAACAACTTTGTAATTTATTAAATACCAAGAACAATCACTAAAAACAATTACAGTGGGTTACTTGCGTTTAGTTACGTTTAGCAGTATGTGGCCAACAGTCCTGCAAAATCCATGCCTGGCATTTGCTTTTTCGTGCCTCTCCGGCATAGCAGCTCCAGCGTCTTCAGCTTGAAGCTTCAGCAAGTAGACAGGCGGGCCTTCACCACCCACACGCGCGACGTTTCGGGAGATACCTCCCCCTTTCTCAAGCACCACAATACTGCTGGCCAAAATATTTTTTGGCAAACGTAACTAAACCAAGTAACCGCGTATTGTTTTTAGTGGGTTTCGTTGGCATTTAATAAATTACAAAGTTATACTATTATATCACTGAAATTAGTGAGTGCAAAACAAGAAGCGGTATTTTTCTGGGTCAGTGGAGATTGGCGCAACGATATATATATAGAAACTACCAAACCAGTTACTAAGGTTATGTGTGTGTGAGAAATACACACACTGTATTTCAAAGATAGTTCACCCCAATAAGTGAAAAAAGTAACTCTTTGTAGCTCTACATGTATCAGTGTTTAACAGAACAGGTTCTGTCATAATCTGTGGAATTATCTGATGAAAGTGTAAAAGGAGTGCGGTCTTTGATGCTATAGTGGGATCTTAGCCCTCTGCTCAGTTCTTTCTGGCTGGCACTGACATTACCTTGTCAGGCTGTGTTTCCCCATCAGTTATTTGGTCAGTTTTGACTCCGTAACTGTACAGACAAGTGAAGTGTGAAGCGATTCTAAGAGCGGCGTTTGTCATCTGCGTGTCATACTAAAACACAGCATTGTATCAAGACCAAACCACACTCTTTATGCATATTTCTGTACGGCACAATGTTCTACAACACCCTACAGGCTCTCTGCAGCCAGAAAATAACTGTTCTTTAACGCATGTCATCGCAAATAAATTCGGGTTGAAACTATTTTTTGCGGAAAATTCGGCAAATCTGGCGAACCGAATTTTTGAGAAATTCATACAGGAGGTGTCTTGTTATCACCAATAAAAACACAAAGTACTAAACACATTTCAGTAAGCCTATTCAATAATTTTTCCCTGTGTCACTTCTCATTATTAGATATAACTTAATTTATGGACATCTATGGTTTGATGTTTTTACCTGTATGGATTGGATGTGTTGTTACATTTTAGATCAAAATACTATTGCAAGTAGCCTGCCACCACTAGGCTATTCTTCTAAAGAAGGTGAACAAAGTATATGACAAAACATAAAATACCTTGACCCTAAAACCTATATGTTTTGCAGAGGAGTCAACCAGTGTACTAGTGTTAACCCTTTTATGTTCAACTGCTTCTGTCGTTGTTAGGGGTCTAATGGTGACCATCTCACTGAAGAGATAATGCATCCAGAATATGACACAATCCGTTTTTTAGTTAGGAGCACTTTACATAGATGAGCCTTTGAGATTACAAGAAACATTTACTAGTTTACAATGCTTAGTGGTTTTCACTTTGAGACTTGCATTTTAAATAACAGCAGTATCTTGCAGCAAATACATTTACTAACTCAGTTTCTCTTCCCTTAGTACGGGGCATGATGGTACACAGTTTTGGAATAGGGCCCTAACACCAAGTTTGCAGAATTACTCAGTGTCTCTCTCTTTTAGTATCAGTATTATACATTCTCTGGAACTCACTGTTCCAGCACTACTATCACAGATGTCCACAGCTGTTTCTTTGACTGCTGTTACTCTCTTTGTTGGTAGGTGTTGTCCACCACCACATGGCACTCTTATCTCCACAGTCTGAACAATAGTCTCATAGAAAAGGGTATTTCTCAGCAGCCTCAGCTCTTTGTCACATTTATTCTCCTTTCAGCAACAACTCTTATTTAATTGTCTCTTACTACGTATAATTTTGTATATGGCAGCTTGTCACACAGGTCCCGAACACTGTTGTTTTTCTGCACCAGACAAACTACATATCATGTGGGGATTTATGTGAGCATGGGATTGCCCACAGCTTGATCATCTTGAGTTCTAGTCACCAGTGACATCAGTACCCAGGACTAGTGATGAGCGAACCCTAAAAAGTTTGAGTAGAACCTCGAATTTTGAGAAGTTCGCCTTGAAGTTCTAGTCGAACTCGAATTTCGAACCCCATTGTAGTCAATGGGAGAAGATGTTCTGGTTAAGTTCTATACCTTTACAGGTAAGGAGAAGCTGTAATTAGCATCCATAACAGTAAAATGGATACGTGGAACAACTTAGTGAAGAAAATTTGGCTCTAAGAGTCACAGAAAACAATTCACAGGCTAACATAATTAATTCCTTTCAATGGCTAACTGAAAAGATCAGGACAGCGTAGGAGGTGTAGCGCTGCATCCCTTGCCTGGCACACATCATGAACCTGGTAGTGCAGAAATTTCTCATGCACTACCCAGGTCTTGACTGTCTGCTGAGGAAGGCTCGAGGTTTTAGCTCACACTTCCGGCGTTCACACCCTGCTTTGGCACGACTGGCATCGTTGCAGCGTCATTTGGGCATCCCTGTCCTCCGTCTGATATGTGATGTGGCAACACAATGAAATATCACCCTCCACATGCACCAGCGATTGTGGCAGCAGCATAATGCCATATGTAGTATGAAATGTCACATGGCCTTACTAGCAGTGGTGAGGACCTTGGGGTCTTGACCCATAGAGAGTGGAGACAGGTGAAGGATCTCTTTACCATCCTTGGCACTTTTGAAGAGGCCACCAAAATGGTCAGTTGGGACGATGCCCTTGTCAGCATGACCGTTGTGGTTATTTTGTTACTGGAACACACGTTAGGCACTCTGCTGCAGCAGGTTCCACCAGTGATGGAGGAGGAGGACGGGGACATAGAGCCTTACTCGCTGGAAGATGTAGATGGCCCGACTGTTTCGCAATTGTATAGGTCTTCTTTAGGCGGTGTTTCGAGGTCAAAGGTGGGTGCAGGATGGCAAGTCAGCTCACAGAGTAGAGCGCATGAAGCTAGCCAGACCTTAGTGACGGTCAGGATGAGTAAGTGGAGGATGAGGAGGCAGGGGTTGACAGCATCGGTACTGATTACCCTTCAATGGCAAGAGATTGGGAGAGATTACAGGAGAAGGATGAAGAGGAGGAAGATTAGTTAGTGCCCCTCGACCTCGAGGCTTGGGAGATCATGGCCGCATATCACACATGAGTGCTTGGATGCTACATTGCCTGCAGTATGATCTATGCATCAAGGCAGTAAAAATGAACAGCGAGATAAAGAGGCGGAGGGATCCTATCTGGTTTGAACTAGTTATCTTGACTGTGGCATATTAGCCGCTTGCAGACATGGAGCAGTGAGCTAGTTCTTTATGAGGACTCCATCTGCCGGAGGAGGAAAGGGATGTCAGCGCTGACACAAAGCTTCACTGGAGATTACAAAGGGTTTTTAAAAAAACTGTTTCCAATAGTTCTGCAAGCACAAAATAATCGCCTATGATGTCATAGCACAATTGGTGGCTGACTAAATACTTTTTTTCCCCCAATGTATATGTGGAACACAATAATGCACTGGTATATTTCCGCATTATGTGGACTTAAAATTTGGCAATATTACACTTTTTGGTGTTGAGTAAGATTTAGCAAGAGAGAGAACTCTATTTCCTGGATATATATCTGTATGACAATAACACACAGTATATTTGAAAGGTATTTCTCCCCCAAAACTGGCAAAGATTAACCTTTCTTTACTCAATATAATTTTCAACCAACCACTATCTAGAATATATTTGTTTATATAGGAGATTTGGGGGTGATGTGTTATACAATTACTGAACCTGCAAAACTGCAAAAATTATTGTTTCTTCAATCAAAACAATTAACAGCAAACAACCACAATTTCAAATACATTTCTTTCTATGGGAGATTGGGTAACAGTCTGTTATGCAAGAGCTCTACCCCCAAAAGTTGAAAAATCTAATTTTTTTCTATATAAATAAATTGCAGCAAGCAACCAGTATTTAAAATAGGATATTTGCTAATGGTGTCTTCTGCACTAGCTGTACCCACAAAACAGCAAAAATCACCTTTTTGGGTCCTCAAGAAAATGTTCAAGGACCAAACAGTATTTGAAATAGATTTGTTTCTATGGGACATTTGTTACTGTCTCTTATGGAAGAACTCTGCTTCAAACACTGGAAAAATAAAGTTGTCTTCTTGAATGCCAAAAATATTCTGCAAGCAAATACATTACAAATAGCTTACTTTCTAAGAAATCTCTGTTAACGGTGTCTTAAGGAAGAACCCTGGCCGAAACACTGCGACACAGAACTCTTCTTGTATCCCTATGATTTTTAACTAGCAAATAGGATTAGAAATATAATTTTTTCAATGGAATATCTGTAGAATGGGGTCTTATGGAGGAACTCTGGCAGCGAGACAGCAAATCACAAGTTTTTTTAAAAGTCCTATAATTTGCAACTAGCAAAAAGGATTAGAAATAAAAAAAATTCTTTGGAATATCTGTTGCACAGGGTCTCATGGAAGAACCCTGGCAGCAAAAGAGCAAATCACAAAACTGTTCTTGAATCCCTATAATTTGCAACTGTGCTTACCGTGTCTTCTCCACTTGCTGTACCCCCGAAACAGCAGACATGCACTTTTGGGCACCCAGACTGAAGATGTGAAAGATACAGGCAGCAATTTAAAACTCCCTAACTTTTGCTGTGTATAATTCCCTAGGCTTAATGTCCCCCACCCCCTAAATTATCTAACTAGCAGCTTTTCCTTTCTAAAAGGAAATAGGGTGCCTGCATGCATTCAAGCATGCAGGTACAGAGAGCAGTGTGTTCAGTATTGAGCTTGAACTGGAAATGGCCTTCAACAGGAAATGCAGTGTAATACATAGAACAGGGTCATGTGATTTCAGCAGTCAATGAGATCCCTACATCCTCACTGATGACATTTTTGGATACTCCTCTGTTGTCTGCACTGATTCAATGGCACCAAAAGTACAGGAGGCAGCTCAAAGTGAAAGTAAAAAATGACACGGCGAACGCACGTGTTGAATGCGAACTTTACTCGAACAACCGTAAAAAGCTTGGTTCAGCTCACATTCTAAAAATCTGTTAAATTCGACTCGAGTGAACCTTTTCTCGAATGGTTCGCTCAACACTACCCAGGACCTAACAAGTTAGTTGCACTTGATTAAATGCATTGGTTAGTCATCAAAAATAACATAGCAAACAATATTATAGCCCCATGACTGGTGTATTTTAGGTGGCTCCATGCTCTCCCCAGTACCACAAATCTATTGCCTTGGGATAAACCTTGACTCTTCCCTGTCTTTCATACAGCACATCCAAACCATTTCCACCACCTGAAAAAATATTTGCAGAATTCAATCCTTTCTTGACTTTGACACAAAATTGCATATGCATGTCCTAATCATCCTGTGCCTGGTTTATTGAAAAAAATATTTGCTGTGTCCTCCCACCTAGTAATCTTACTCTCCTTCAATCCATCCTCAGCCCTGCTGCCCAGCCGATTCACCTCTCTCCTTATTACTCCTCTGCCTCTTCTCTCTGCCAATCCCTTTACTGGCTACCTATTGTCTAGCAAATTCACTTCAAGTTTCTTACAATGACATGCAAAGCCCTCCGTAGTCTTCCCCATCATGCAACTCTGCTTTAATCTCCAGATACTTCCCCTCACACAATCTCTGCTCCTAACAGCACATCCTTGACAACTCCTCACGCAGCCACCTCCAAGATTTATCTGATGTATCTCTTATACTCTGGAACTTTATTCCACAACACATCGGACTCTCCTCCACATTTACTAGTTTCAAAAGTAACCTGAAAACCCATCTCTTCAAGATAGCCTACAATTTGCAATTACTCCGCTGCCACTACATCATAAAACAAATTTCTCTATCTTCCATCTCTCCTTCTCCATTGTAGATTGTAAGCTCTCACAGGCAGGGTCTTCTCTCCTTCTGCTTCAGTTTGTTCTTTAATATTATTGCACGTGTCCTATATATATATTTGTCTAATGTTATGTACCTAAACTCCTTGGCTTCTACAGCACCCTGAAACTAATGGTGTTCTAAAATAAATAAATAAATAAATAAATAATAATTGAGGATAACACAAAGTCACAATGAGTTTCTTACACAGTTCAACATTAAACCAATTCACTCCCACTTACACGTTTGTAAAATGTACTGGTGCTCCCTTTACTTTGTGTTGATCTAAGCATTTGGCAGCTTTTGTGTGGTTGGTAATATGGCAATAGGATATTCCCAGTTTTAAAAACAGCCATAAATATGTAAATAGTTAGTAGGGGCTTCCACAGGAAGCCCTTTAAGATTTTGGAGGTGTTCATTAGAGAGATGTATGCTGTAGTTGCTGACAAACTGCTATGTTTCTAAGTGAGATAGATTAAACTAATGCACTCTGTATGTACGGCACTTACCAAGTATAAGTGCCTCATGAGGAGTAAAATCTATGTGGGATAAGAATTGCAAACAAACTCTCAGCGTTTTTATTGCTGTTTAAAACCCAAACTAACGGTTGACCCCTCTTACATACAGGTGCCTCTTACATACTCACCCAGTCGCATGTTTAAAATTTTCCTGCTCCCTAAAACAAATAATAATTGTAGGTTTTCCTAAGTTTTGACCATTTTTTTTTGGAAGCCTAATATACAAAGGGGTTGTCTCCACTGAGCAATAAATACTAAAAAAAAGTTGTTCCAGCAATCGGATGATCATCACAGGTTTAGCAGCATTAGCTAATCAGCTGACATCTTCACAAAAAGCTACATGTTGAGGCAAAAATTTATTTCAGATCAAAACCATTTAAGGTGTTCTCTCAATTTAATAGTACTTTCTCAGAATGTCAGTATTATGAAATCAAAGCAATTTTTTTTTTCATTGTGGCTTCTTTAAATTATCAGAACATTTTATTGTTCACTATTGTATCTTATAAAACATTTGGCTACAGTGGTCATAGAAAAAAATATAGAACATACACAAAAATTGAAAAATGTTGCAAAAGCTATTGTTATTCCTAAAAACCCTATGGAAAGATACATAAATAGGTAAGATGGGCAGATCTGTAATACACGAGCTTAGGGGGAAATAAAAATTTAAACCCAGATGCAGAAGAAACAAAAACCCTTAATTGATGTGCCTTATTTTTGCAAAAAAATCTCTACTATATTTAGAGGAAATCTATATCTCCTGTTTTTACAAAAACAGGGGGAGACCGCACATTTTCCTTCTGGGTCTTGACTCTGTTAATTTCCTTATAAAACCCAAGATCCGATTGTCTTTTCCCATCTTGGGGGAAAAGACTTACTTCCCAAAGTTTTAGGGGCCCGAATCAATAAAAATCCTGTTAACCTTATGAAAATAGAAATGTGGTATTCACAAATTATGTTAATGCAATGTCAGACTTTGTTAATGTTATTTTCTAAACATAAAGAGCATATGGTATCATCAGAATTTGGCAATTAAGAGATGCAATTCACATGCAAATAAGGAATTAACATACCACTTGCTTATCCACTTTGATCTGCTATGTTTACAGCTGCCCACAGCATTTTTTCTCGTTTCAAAAATTTCAGCTACGAATAATACTTTAATTTTTCCAGCACTTTTAAGAAACAATGATATCTTTTCCCAAAACCCCTGTAAAATTATCTGTAATTTTATTTAAAGTACTTCTAAATATAAAGTCACAGTTCTCTCTATGTCTTTACTAGTGTTGAGGATTTTTTTTCGACAAATTGAAATGGCAGGTTTTTAGGTGATCGAAATTTCCCGATCATGCAAAAAATTTAAAGGGTTTAAAACTTGGATCATCTATTTGATCGCCCTTTTTCGGGGTTCCCGTAATTTTGGGGGGCAGCAAAAAGAGATTACAGAAAAGAGCAGGTGATGTGTGTGCGACGTCAGACTGGTGGTATGGTTCGATTTGGGTGGGAAAAATCACATACCTCTTTTTACATGAACGCGTTCCTTTTTTAGCCCAGTGTCTCCACGCTCAAGGGGGTAGGACCCGCGCTCTGCCGTGGCCAAAAACTCAGCGAAAATTTTTCTATTTTTTGCACAGAGAAACCCCTACTATTTGCGTGACCTTCCAA
>JAODAL010063003.1:0-7500 GCA_025379985.1 Phyllomedusa bahiana
ATTTTTCTTTTAGAAATATGTGGTATATTTCATAAATGAAGACAAAAGTTCCTAATGTGGGCCCAAAGGGACGCCCCCAACAAAAATTCACTAAAAGGCATGATATTTGACTTGTGCCCTCTCCAGATGGTGGGATTATAAAGTGAGAGTAATGAGGCCAATGTGACCTTAAAGGACGGGTAGACATAACACTGGAAAGACTTGAGGCTCTAGGTCAATAGGGATAAACGCATGTGAAACCTATGGGACTTGCAAGAAGGCTTCATATGAGTGTGATTAGTCAAGACACAAATGTGCTTTGTTATTTGATGCTGTGCTGAAACGATTTTGTATATTAGAAAAACAAACAACATGTAAAACAAGGACAGATAACCACTTACCTAGCCTTGCTTTGGTAATAATAAAGTTCATTATAAAATACTTGAATTTAGGATTTACACTATTTTGAATTTATTTGCACTTAAATATTTTTGCATTCTTTTTCAAAAAGAGTATTTCAAATACTTGATGACCTGCAAGTAGAGATCATGCACACAACTATATTAAAAATCTGTGTGTTATGAATATGCAATTTGGCACCAACAACAAAGCATTTAGCAGAAAATATGTTAATTCTTTTACAGATCCATATGTTGCTAAACAGTTCATGTACATGGAAGTGCCATGTGCATTAGCCCTGAGGCTTTGTTCACACTGGTGCTGTTGCTGTCAATTTTAAAGGGTCTATAAATGTAACAATTTGGGGTGTTTAGTAACTTATCTTTGTAACGTTGTAACTGCTTAATTAACTGTTTGTGCATCCAAGGATGCACAAACATTTAAATCAGTTAGTGGAGCAGAAAGCCATCAACTCACTACCCTACTGATTAGCTTTGTAGTCTTTAGTAAGGCCGGTAGCTGGCAGCATGATGATGTACCATCATCATGCCGCTGGTACTAGGCTTCACTAACTGAAGTCTGTCTGGTGCTTGTTGGGGAAACAGGGAGAGGTGACTTTTTTTTATTAATGGGGCTTAGCCTAACTATCTACTTTTAAGGGGCTTACCACCTCCCTAGAACTTACCTATTTATGTCTATGGGGACTACTTAACTCCATGTGGAGTACCTACCTGGCCCTACCCACCTTCGTGCAAAGGGCTTATCCACTTACCTTACTGGGGACTACCTACCTTCCTGGAGGATACCCACCTGGGTATACCAGCCTACCTACCTTCCTGGGGCTCATCCACCTATTTCCCTGAGTACAACCTACCTAACTGGGCTTACCCACCTACCTAACTCTGGCCTTCCTACCTACCTTCCTCGGACCTACCTATCTAAGGCCTACATACTTGAGGATTACTTACCTACTTAGAGCCTCACCTAACTATCTACCTACATGGTAGTCAAGTATATACTTGGGGTCTTGTCCATCTACCTATCTGTGGGTCAACTTGCCTACGTACCTGGGATACTGAGTACCTACCTGGGTCCCTGTCTACCTATCTACCTACCTACCTGAGACCTTGACTGCCTATGCTGAATAGTGTTTTTGTATTTTACAGGTTTCCCTTTTGGACTACACTGGATTCATTGGACCAGTGTTGGATCCATTCCTTTCATAAAATAGTCAACAAGGGATATGCTTTGGAAGTATGTATGTAAATCAAGTGTATTTTTCGGGTTTCGGTGTATTTTTTTTACCATTTTTTTTTCCACCGGTAGTAATAGAGATGCCTGAAAGACACCTCTCTATTATTATCGATGGGACTTGGTGCCAATCAGCATTTTTTTGTTACTCCAAGGCTGACACTAACCCCCTCTCACTATTACTCCAGTACCCAATGCATCAGGGGTATTGGGAAGAGCTGGGCTACCATTAGAAGCGGAGCCTCTAATGTGAGGGTCCACCTCTGGAACAGCTGTGGACAAGTATTTTTAGGGTGGAATATTCATATAACTTCCAATACTGGTAGTATTAGCCTGCAGCTTCTGGTTTTACCTTTCATTATTTATTTATTGAGCATCTATAAATTTACATTCCTTTCTGATAAATAAGCAAATAAAATAAAAGGATGTGGGATCCCCCTTTTTTTCCATAACAAAGCAAGGTAGAACTGGCAACTGCAGGCTGATAAAATCAGAAATGGATATTGGTCTCTTCCTATCCTAAAACTATTAGCCCGCATCTGCCCCAGAAGTGGACTGTCACATTAGAGGGTCCACTTGTGACGGTAACCTGGCTCTTCCTAGTACCCCTCTTAAATTGGGTACTAGGATAATAATGAAAAGGGGTTAGTGTCAGCCTTGGGGTCACAAACAAACACCGCTGGCTGACACCAAGCCCCTGCGCTTGCAATGAAGAAGCGTCTGTCAGACATCTCTATTACTAACACTGGAACAAAATGGTAAAAAAAAAACATTCACTATAAATCAAAGCACCGTAGTTATAACTACAATGAGTAACCACACCATCCTTGATAGAGGTTTCTCCAGCCTCCCGACTGTAACTCAATCATATGAATAAGGTACGGTAAACCGATGATTGCTATTTTATAAACTCTTAGGCTATGTCTACATGGCATTAGACAAAAAACGTCCGAAAGTCAACCTGTTTTTGTCCGATGCACGTCCGAGGTTTTTGTCATGTTTTGCACAAAAACCGTGGTCGACTCCCATTTTTTTGCCATCGGCCCTTACAATTGATTGTATCGAAAACCAACGCCAAAAATCAAAATGCTGGCGTATTATACATGTATAATACGAAGGCGCCAGAAAACAAGCAGAGAAAAAACGACCTGTGTAGACTTAGTTCTATGGGCAGGCTGAACGATTGTATTTTCAGTGGTTTTAGAATCCTAAAGCCAACGAAAATGCGATCTTTTCTCTATGCCGTGTAGACATAGCTTTAGCACTTCCAATAAATTCAATAATCACACATTTATGCAAAAAGTGGTATACTCAAGTCTCTTGCTCTGGTGTCAGTCCAGCCATTCAAAATTGTCCATACATACTCCCGATACTGGGTAGTGTGGAGACTTCAGACACCGGGTGGAATGTAGTGCACACCTGTGTGACGTTTCGGGGGATGCGCCGCCTCTTTTCTCAAGCATGACTCTCCATCCCCCACAGCAAGTACCTGGCTTTTCTATTATATGAAAACGGGTTGCTGTGGGGATGGGGCCTCACAATGCTTTCCTAAATAGACTAGTCCCAGGCACCGCCGGCATCCGCTGCAGCCGATCCTTAAGGTCCCGAGTTCATACTGGTTGCTAAGCTATCTGCTTGGGACCTTGGCGATCGTCGATGGCAGCTACGGGAACTACAGTTGAAGACTTCTGAAGAGCAAAGAGTGAAGGCTCCTTGCTCTGCAGAGTACTCCGATGAGCTGCAAGCAGGCATCGTGAGAGTGCCTGATGACTTCACGCCACCTGTGTGGGGAGACCTGGAGCAGCAACAGCTTCAGGGAGCGGGAAAAGGTGATTACTGTTAGTTTTTTTATTTTTAATTAGCCTATTAGACGTCTCTACCGGCTGGGGGACCTATAACCTGCTTATATACCTACTGGGGGAACTATAAACTGCGTATATACCTAGTGCGGGGACCTGTAATCTGCCTATATACCTGCTGGGGGACTTAAAACCTGCCTATATGCCTACTGAGGGACCTATAACCCGGGCCCATTTACCTACTGGGGGACCTATAATTGCTTATATGCCTTTCAAATAACCTATTTCTACCTATTGGGAGACATATAAACTATATATCCACCTACTGGGGGACATATAACTTACTGGGGGACCCTATTACCTATTCTGGGGACATATAACTTACTGGGGTACCCTATTACGTATACTGGCAGACATATAACTTACTGCGTTGTGACGCCACTACCAGCCGTAAAGTTGGTTGTCAAGGACTCAAATCAATTGATACGCGCTTACCACTCGACTCTGGGGACTAATATAGACCCAGATTAGGTAGGGGGGGTATATAACTCACCCACCCCCAGTAGATAGGTAGATATATAGGTACTGGAAAATTGAGGATGCTAACATGTTTGTGTGGTAAAAAAGTCATGCCTGGGAGAAGTTATCATGAAGGTCTGGACAGGATAGAGAAGAAAAAGAAAAGAGAACGAGTCATCACAGGAAACGTCACCTATGAGTAACTTTATGTAACTGCAATGTAATTCCTTATGTGTGCAGAGACTGTGTACAACTGATATCTACCACTGGTTACTGTATGGCAGTAATATATGTCTGCAGAGAGCCTGCATACTGATAGTCACATGTGGTGGTCGCATTTGGTCGTGGTCTGGCAGTATTATTTGGTCCTTAAGTAGTAATATTATTGGGTCTTGGTACTGTAGGATTTTTTTTTAGTAACAATCATATGATGCCATTTTTGCTCCATATATAGGTGTATTATTCAGTAACTGTATAACTTATTTATTACACTATCATACCTAGATGAGCGCTTTTAAAAAAGTAAATTTGTGAGTACTGATTTTCATTCTTCAGTATACTGTTGAGGTGATGGACAGTATCTATGCGAAATACACACAAAAATTTGTTTCAAGAATGTACGTTTTTTTTTCTCTGTAAAAATAAATGTCGCAATTCACGATGTGGCGTGAAAAATGTTTTGTGAATCCAGCCCAACTGAGCAAAACGTAACACAGAGGGCCCGGGCTCCAAACGTTTTAGGACCCTAGCAATGCCCCTGGTTTTCATTATAAAAAGCCGGTTTGGTTGTGGCTAAGACAGAAGCTTTGTACCCGTGAAAGGGGATGTCAAACACATTATTGGGATTTGGCTGATGTTCAGGCAGATGATGAATAGCACCATAGCAATGTAAGTACTTAACCTTTGTACATTGAATTTAATCTTTGTATGCTAAACCTTATAAACAGTGTACGTATAATTATACTATTTTATACACTATCACATAAGTCACACTGTTTTATATATTCACGCTATTTTATTCTGTATAATCACCCATAACCTAATTATCATATAATTATAATAAAATTGTATTGTTTCCTAATTTGTAGCTTTCTTTAAAGACGATCTAAGCCTTTCCTTTAAAAAACCTGGCAGTACAGACCATAGCCATAGCACACTCTTCAGTGGGTTAGTTCTCTTAGCACAGAAAGCGCGCAACGTTTCGGGAGAGACCTCCTCCTTTCTCAAGCATATCCCTTGTTGACCATTTTATGAAAGAAATGGTTTCAATGCTGGTCCAATGAATCCAGCGTAGTCCAGCTTGGTCCAAAAGGAGAGACCTCCCCCTTTCTCAAGCACCAAGAGGTCTCTCCCGAAACGTTACACGTTCTGCACTACGGCCGCCTGTCAGTTGTGCATGCTCCAAGATGGAGAAGCCAGGCTATGCGTTTGCAACTTGTTGCTAGGGAAAAAATTATGCTACTGCCGCCAACTATGAATACTTACCACTGTGAAACTGCAAGTAACAAACTTGTAACAGTTGAATTTTTTATGCGTTTAATTTAAATATTTGATATATTTTAATAGTATAGTTTTGCTATTACTTTGAATTGAAGGGAACATTGAGGAGCCTTCATTAAGCAGATCGTGAATTGTGCGGCTAAACTAAACTTGACATTACTACCAAGTGACTATTTATTTATATCTACCAGTGTATGGTCACAGTATGGCAGGGATATTGATTTTTGCATACTGATCTTTATTCAGTAATAGTGTAGTGGTATTATTCAGTCACTATGTGGCGGTGATATGTGGCAGTGTTTTGGCTGTAGTTTCTGGTCCTTATGTAGTAGCATTATTGGTAATGTTGGTCTTGGTAGTGGGATTTGATTGGCAGCAGTATCATGGTGTTATGTTTGATGACGTATTTGCTCCTTGCATTATTTAGTAATTGTATGACTTTTATTGAGAGGTACTGTTAAATATTCATGGTCAAGGAGTGAAGGTGGCCCATTCAAAAGTTTGTTATAGAGCCTAGCCTTTTCTAATTGCATCTCTGCTCAGGGCCATGAGGGTAGTACACTCCTCACTGCACATGTTGCAGAGCTGAAGAACTGCTTCCAATGTTACTGCAACATGTTGAGTTAGGGTTAGTTTGGGGAACTTACTTTGAACTCAACCTCTAATTGCAAGCTGGAGATTTTCATCCAATCTTACTGTCAAAGCTTTCAGTGTTTTTGTCGCTAATGGATGTGAATCTCTAAAGCCTTGTACATACATCTAGCACAAGCGGGACTAAAAGGTCCTTCTGCTTTGTATGAGGAGCCCAGTACTATTAAAAATGCATTATAATTGTGGCATCCTGTTACAAATTTTGCATAATGGTCCAGGAGCCACTGGAGCAGATTAAATAAAAAAAAAAGATGTCAAAGTTATTGTCTAGCAAATAAAAAATATTATCCACTGGGGCCAGGGTGGGTTGAAAAAAGAGTTTTACTTACCTACACTGATGCTGCTTGGACCTCTCCGGGATCCTCTTCCCTTTCTTCTTGGTACAACATGCAGGTGAGGCTCCTGCTTCATTGTTAGTAAATGGAGGGGGTGAGTCTCTCCTGTGTGTTGAGAAGAGAAGCCAAAAGTCAAGAGGAGCAGAATACTGTGGAGCTCCAGAGCAGCATTGGTGGGGGACAGGTAGGTAAGTATAACTTTTTTTCATTATTTTACCCATCCTGGCCCCAATGAAGGATAATTTTTGTTTACTGGAAAACCCTTTTGACGCAAATGTATGTGATGTTCAGTTATCCTTGTACACTAGGCTTAACTTACTCTGATAAGTCAATTCTTTCTAAACTAGTTTTGTTACCTGTTTTATTTTTACTAGCTATTGCTTATTAATAGAATATTTATTAGAGTAACATTAATTATATAATCCAGCAGTATTGCATCTTGAATTAGAAAGCTCATAAATATGTGCCTATAAATACTGGGGCAGGTTTATCAACACTGTCTAACTCTTAGGGTATGGTCACACGATGTATTGTGGCGCGTACAGTACACGACGCAATACATCGTGTGTTTCAGGAGCCTGCGCTAATCAGCGCGTACTCCCGCGGCGCAGATGGGCGTCAGCCCGCCGGCCCCATAGACATAGTAAGCGTTGCGAATAAGTGACATGTCACATCTCCCCACGCGTACAGTACGATCGTATTGTACGCGTGGGGGGACGAGGCGAAATCTATAATTCTCTATGAGAGCTATGGATTACCGTAATTATGGGGCGCATTTCCCCATGTATTAAGCGCAGTAGGCCGCGAAATACGCCCCAAAATAAGCTGTGTTAACATACCCTTAAACAGTGAGGCACATTTATCAAGGTAGTTGTGCCAAAATTCTGGCACAATCCGTGCTGAAAATAATGGCATACATGCTTTACACCACATTAATTACAGTGGGGAACAAAAAAAAAATTTGGTGACTAAAAATGTTGGCCTTATTCTGGGTATTTCAGTGCTGCTGAGTCTGAAAATCTTCATTGGCTTAGTGTGTGATGCTATGTGCCAAAAAATATGCCAAC